>JAQFXN010000138.1:0-28817 GCA_034693365.1 Liacarus xylariae | reverse complement strand
GTTATGGTATGTGTAGTTTCAAAAGGAATGCTGTTCAGTTATGGCCTCTACTGGCGTGTAAGTCTGTGATCATCTCTGACCATAAAGAATAAAAAATGGTTCCAAGTGGAATAATATGTTATTTTATTACCTATTAAAATGAGATTGATCAATTGAAAATTCGAAATACATAAATTCACTTTATTTTTTGTAATAGGGGAGCGCAAATGCCAAAAAGTCAGGGGTATAGAGTACTGTAAGAGCCTCAAAGTCATAGGGGGTATAAGTAGGGGTATTTTGCAATTGTCAAATTCTTGCAGATTTGAATTAAAAATGATGTAATTTAGAAAATTTCTACTAATTTTCTAAGAATTTAACAGGATTTGACCAAATTTAACAAGGTATTGACAAAATTCTGTTATTTTTCTAAGAATTTATACAGAATTTCACTGAATATTCCAAAAAACGGTGCTTTCGGCGCCGTTTTTCCAAATATTTTGGAAGGGGTGCCTTAAAATTGCTACTTTTTTCTTCATCACAGAGGAGGAGGTAATGAATTCACAGCTTTACACAGGTTGTGATAGGTGTCCAAATTGAGAATACCTTTACTATTATAACTAGAGTTCGTAAATCTCGGAAATTCCTGATATTTTATTGTAAGTG
This sequence comes from Liacarus xylariae, assembly GCA_034693365.1. Classification (NCBI taxonomy): domain Eukaryota; kingdom Metazoa; phylum Arthropoda; class Arachnida; order Sarcoptiformes; family Liacaridae; genus Liacarus; species Liacarus xylariae. The sequence goes on along the minus strand of JAQFXN010000138.1, from coordinate 28,175 downwards.
TGATTTTCGGGAATATTATTATATTGATTATATGGGTTGTAATAAATTTCAACAAACAGGGTTTTATTTTCTCGATATTCCGGATATGAAGGGTTGTTCCCGATTTTCCGGATTTATTGTTTATATTCCAGATTAGATTTTATCACCTGATCTTATACTAACAAGATGAATAAAAATTATATTAGATTAAGGCTTGATCATTAATTGATTAAATAATTGGATATAATAGGTTTTGCATTATAAAAACTTGAAAAATCTAAAAACCAGTAATCTGGAACGTCTAAGGCGACAGAGAATTATTTAAGACAGCCTAAGGATGATCCAAGGGAGGATAAAATGACGGATTATACCAATTTTGAGCTAAGGGGTGGTAAAAAAGGGGATATTTAACAGCAGTAAAATTTTTGCAAATTTTAATTAAATTTCATAGAATTATGATGAATTCTGTAAGAATTTAACAATATTTAACCAATTATAGCAAGAGATTGACAAAATTCTTATATTATTTCAAAATTTAGAATGAATTTAACAAAATATTCAATAAACCGAACAATAAATATAACTTTTTTTTATTCCCGATCTTAAGCCATTTTTAACTCCCGATATTTCCGAACTCTAATTATAACATAACATTATGAGTTTAAGATTTGTATTTTGCATTTAAATCCAATAAATAAAAAGAAATAGAAATAAAATTCTGTCCGTTAGTATATACTTTAGTTTCTATTAAAGTTTAATTTCTTTTGTTTTGCAACAATTGCTATTCCTGTTCAGTTAAGTAGAATTAAAGCAGTTTATGACTTCTGATAAATTATGGGCATTTGTGAGGCAATAGTGAGAGTAATTTATAGCTGATGTCAAGATATGGGACATTAGTTTGCGGTTTTAATTTAAAAAACGAATGTTCCAGTTCTAAATATTATTAATTACTTAATTATTCTTAATCATCAAAACTAAAATTACATTAAAACTAAAATTGTTTATTAAATAACTTTATTATTTATAGCTATTATTCAATTCTTTATTTACACTATATTCCAACAAAATTGTATATCTATTTTATATTAAATTATCAAATCATTGACAAATAGTTGTTAAAAGACCCCTAAATAATCACATGCCTTGAGATAAAAAAAATTGTCTTCTTCCACGGTCAAGTTAAATTATTATAATATATAACATTGAAATGTGCTAATATTTTCCCCTGTCCATTTTTAAATAAAGAGTTTTGTAAAAATTAGGCTATCCTTAATTTAAACAATTTAGATATAAAAATGGTCATTCTTGTTCAAAAATACAAAACTTATTTTATGGTCAATTGAAGATGATTATACTTAATGGCATGATGATATATTAAATTAGTAAATGGCTTATGATCAAGTATTGTTTTCTCTTCAAATTTACTCGATGGTTCATTACAACAATTATAGCATATGCGCGCTTAGGTCCCGTGAAGTTTGTAAAATTACTTTAACCCCAACATTTAGATAGTTATTAAATACTGAAATAGTTATTTATAGTTAAAATAAAATTCGTCTAAAATGGTCCGCAAGTCGTTAATCGCTTGGCTCCAACTCTGAAAGCGGTACTATCAACCGGTAAAATAGGTTAAAAACTATTTGTCAATGGTTTGTAAATAATATTTAGAAAATGTTAACTCTCATTGAATTTAACTTTTTTTTAATCTTTGGTTCTAACTTATAAGGAGCCAATGGAAAAGATGTGGGGCGATTTTGTACATATACAGTATAAATTAAAGTATTGAATTTTATGGAAATTTTGACCTGCTTAAATTATATCATGATTCATGATCGATATCAAGTAAGATATTTGTCAAATGCTGGTAATTTTAATTAAGAAGTTTTGTGAAAAAGTAGTCTTATTTATAAATTCTGAACAAAACAAGAACCGAATAATTAACTAAGAGGTAACTAATCTGGACAAATATTATTGGATGTAGTGTTAGAAAGTGTATGCTTTCATGTTTTAAAGATTATCATTGAATTGTAGAAAAATCCAATGTTAGAAAACAAATATTAGTGCAAAACCTAATTAATACCATTTGTTGTTGAGAGTCCACAATAATAATAATTATTGCAATTCAAGTCACTTTAAAATTTTTTAACTAAGTTTATTTTAAACAATAGAAACATATTTCTCAAAATACAGTAATTTATTCCATTATTTGAATAACAAAAGCATATTTACAATTGTCTGAAATAATTGATATACAGATGCAATTAATTCAAAACAATATTAAGTTTAATTTCATATAAAGTAATCTATATTTAAATTTTGGTTCATTGGATAAAATGTTTGCAAAATCAACTGTCCATTTAATATTGATAAGCATTTTGGTCCTAAACTCAATTGAAGGTAATTTAAACATTTAATGAATAAAAGTTAAACTTATATTATATTCCAAATTAATGCCTAACTATTATAGTAAATATTGTCAGAAATATAACTTTGTTTTGTATTAAAATACTTATAATTATCTAAAATCAAACTTAAGGCGAAGAAACAAATACAGAATCTGAGTGCGAAACGATTGGATACAAGATATGTCCACTTCTTACAGATTCTTTCTGTCCTAATGGTTATGAATGCTATAATACAAGTCTAATCGAAGACCCAAACTCTGGTATTTGCTATCGACTAAAAGAGAACTGTATTACTGATAGTCAGCCCTGTTGTCACGACACTGACTGCTGCCGACAATATTCTGATACAAATGGAGCCCCACTTAATTGTGTGGACAGTATTTGTCGAGTTTTGCTTTAAAAATATTCTAAATATATTCGAAATCTATTTCTAATTGATAAAATTGAATTAAATTACTTCATGTATTAAATTATCATTTATTGCATAAAATTATTTCATATAAAAAGAAATTCTTTTATATTTTATGACAAATCATAATAAAATGAAATAAGAAAATACACATTTCTTGATAAATAAATATTTTTTAACAATTCATTTTGCATTTCTTAATAACAACTATTATTTATACTTTTAAAAATTTAATTCAACGCAATATAAATCAGATTTCAATCACACATTAGATCTGAAAAGGATTTTATAATTTAAATAATTTTCACAGAATTTGAGAGAATATTCTGTTTCCGAAAATCTGGTACTTCTAGAATAGGGTTGGAGTTTTATACTTAGAGAAAAAAGAAACTTTATTTGCAAAATTTTATGCAAATGTGAGGTTATTTTGTAAATCCCTGGACTCATAGAACTGTTTCTTATTAACAGTTTTATGATTACAACTAATCCTTTGGTCAGTCTTTTAAATTCGATGTCTGATTGAAATGAATTATTAGAATAGAATTTCAAGTGATTTAATTATTAATTGAAGTCATTTCCAAAAATTAATAAATACTGTAATTTCACACATATAAACCGCGGTTTAAATAAGAAATAGTTGATTTTCTAAAAAAATAAGTGCCGCGGCTTAAATTGGGGTTTATATAATTTTTTGAAAATTAAATTTATAAAATTCAAAATATATTCCTTAAAAAAATATAAACATAATTATAAATTCAACGAATAATCTAATTTTTAAAATTTTTTCTTATGACTCAAGATTATTGTTTATATTGCAGTAAATTAGGTTCTAAATCCAAATCTGTCGGTAGAATTCGGATAATCATTAAAATCAGGGGTAGCCAAAGAGTATGGCCAAAATTACTCGCTCTCTACAATTTTGAATACCTCTGACCTTTTAAACCAAAGGCATAAGGCTTTCGAAGCGAGAATATAGATTCGTTTCCACCCCATCCCACCCACAGCTTTGCACTATTTCTAATGGTGTTTATAAACTTGTGCAACTATTTTATTCTTGTATATAAACCGCGGTTTATACAAGCGTGCGGTCTATATATGCGAAAATACAGTACTTAATGAATGAAAGGTATCTTAAGCTCAATCAATGTCTAAGTATTTCTATTGTTCTCAAAACTACGGTAATTGCAATTTAATCCCTGCCTTATAGTGAGGTTTGGAGTGAATTAATTCCATAATAAGTTTTCATCGGATATAACACTGAGTCGATTAGCAGTCATTGCGAATACGAGTGCTTTGAACTGATTGTTAAGACATTTCCACGAATGAGAATACCAGACATGAGTTTTCGGCTGAACTGTTGGCAAACTATTGGTGTCCGTCGACACCGGACTATACATATGAAGTAATTTCGCGGATTTTATTGACCAAAATCTGACTAAACTGTCGTCACCTGAAGAACACAACACATCAACGCTTTCGTCAACACTTAAAGCAATTTTTGAACAATCGTTCGATTGATTGCAATATTGAAGAACCGGTTTATTAAACATTCGTAAATCAGATAAACAAATGTTGTGGTTGTGAGCACTGGATATAACGCTTGTGCTGTCACTAAGAACATGCAAATACACAATACTCTTGTCGTGGAGTGAAAGCGTCGAACGTTTGAAGAGATTGTTGTTGTCTCTGATGTCAAAGCAGGACAACTGACCCCTATTTGTTCCGGCGATGAATAGCTTTCCGTCACAACCCGTCTTAAGACAAGTGATATTATCGCTGAATCGAATTATCTTAATATTCCCCGAATATGAGGGTTTGAAGACATATATCTGCTTCTCTCCGCCCAATATATTCATGTCTTCGAAATGAGTTCCACTGAAAATGGGTTCCGAGAACTCATAGACTTGTCTCAAAGGATTCATTTCCGTTATGTCGTTGACTGCCGTTAGAGTGAAACTCGTGTTAATTGTATTCCTATTCGGGAAGTGATGGACAAGTGTTGAGAGTAAGTCATAGTTCGAACCATTAATATATGAGATGTCAATCACTTTATTGGGTTTTGAGAATGAATTGATTAAACGCTTTGAATTGTTTACATCAAACCTATCACTCAAAACGTCCTCAACTGATATCTGATAGACAACAGATCCGGAATCGCCGGTCAGTACTGTAAACAACTTATCACTATTGGCCGAACCTATGAGTGAATCGACACAAATGTTTTGCATATCATTACCACAAAAGTCAATCACTTCTATTGAACTGCTTTTGTGTGTCTTAAGAGACTTGAGATGCGAACGAATCACTTCTTCTCTCAGATTATATTTGGTCTGAAAATTGATTTCTTGTTTGTGAAGAGTTTGTGGCAAATGAACGGTTGGGTCGAAGCGATTGTACGAATCCATTGAATCCAAAGCCTTCCTCTCTTTTACCGCTTCTTTACTCAATTGGTTTTGTCCACTATTTCCGGAACCGATTTTGAAATATTTCTTTCGCTGTTTGTCGTAATAAAAGCCTTGGATTTCCATTGGATTTAATTTACAAACAAAACAATCAAATATTAAAACAATCGATGTTTTGACTCATATTTTCACAAATAGTGTAACACTTTTTCACTCAAATAGACTCTCATTAGACCTGTTCTGACACTAATCGAAGCCAAAGAAGTAAATCATTTAATTAACAAATAATTAATTTAAACAGAGATCACAACATATGATAAACTCATTTAATTATTTTGAACTCAAATATAAGCAATAATTTATTGCCAATAAATCAAAGGTTTATTCAGTCATTCCTATCGAAAGTAAACACAAAACAGAAAAAGTTTTCTCAAACAAAAACTTATTTAAAACTCGTCATTGATTTCAGTCCAGTCGTCAAAACGTGGCTTTCGGTTGGTTTCGCATATTTGGCGATCAAAAGCCGTATTTGTTATTAATATATTTGAAGTTAATTTCGTTTTAACTTTCAATATATTAATTGTAAACAATATATGAATAAAGATATAAATTATTGTTTAGAGGATTCTTTGTGTCAATTAAGCACTGGTAGTGTTGGAAGTGTTAGTGTGAGAGATGGCAACTCAGGACAAGTTGACCCGCATTGCGATCGTCAATACAGACAAATGCAAACCCAAGAGGTGTAGACAGGAGTGCAAAAAGTCGTGTCCAGTCGTCCGAATGGGAAAGCTTTGCATTGAAGTGACGCCGAATGACAAGATCGCGAAGATTAGCGAAGACTTGTGTATCGGATGTGGTATTTGTGTGAAGAAGTGTCCCTTTGAGGCCATAACTATTATTAATTTGCCCTCAAATCTAAGCCGAGACACAACCCATCGTTACGGACAAAACACATTCAAATTGCATCGATTGCCGACTCCCAGACCGGGAGAGGTGTTGGGTTTGGTCGGAACCAATGGAATCGGCAAATCGACTGCACTTAAAATACTGGCCGGAAAACTGAAACCCAATTTAGGTTCGCCTCAAAGCACTTGTTTCTAAACTGATTTCATAACAATAATTGTCACTACAGGTCGTTATGGGTCAGACCCACCCGATTGGACAGAGATATTGACTTATTTTCGCGGATCAGAACTCCAGAATTATTTTACGCGTATATTAGAGGACGAACTGAAGGCCATTATTAAACCCCAATATGTGGACCAAATACCTAAAGCCGTTTCGGGGATTGTGTCGACTCTAATCGATAAGAAGAACGAAAGGGATAACAAAGAATTCGTTTGCAATACATTAGATCTTTCGGAGACGATTTGCACCCGAAATGTGTCAGAACTGAGTGGAGGAGAACTACAGCGCTTTGCGATTGCGATGGTTTGCATTCAAAAGGCGGACATATTTATGTTCGACGAGCCCTCCAGTTATCTGGACGTCAAGCAGAGGCTCAAAGCGGCCGAAGCCATACGAGACCTCATCCAAGCGGACAAATATATTATTGTTGTCGAACACGACTTATCTGTTTTGGACTATTTGTCGGATTTTATTTGTTGCCTTTATGGCGTTCCCGGGGCTTACGGTGTGGTAACTATGCCTTTCTCTGTGAGGGAAGGCATAAACATATTTCTGGACGGATTTGTTCCGACAGAGAATCTGCGCTTTAGAGAAACGTCACTCGTGTTCAAAGTGTCCGAAACGGCGACCGAAGAGGAAGTGAAGCGAATGTGTCGATACGAATACCCGGCAATGGTTAAGCATTTAGGCAATGCATTCGAGCTGACTGTCCACCCGGGGACGTTCACTGATTCGGAGATTATTGTTATGTTAGGAGAGAACGGCACCGGAAAGACTACATTCATTCGAATGTTGGCCGGAAATCTCAAACCGGATGAGGGGGAGAGTGATGTGCCAACCCTTAACATTAGTTACAAACCACAGAAGATTAGTCCCAAATCTCAGGGAACTGTGCGAATGTTGTTGTTCGATAAGATCCGGGACTTCTTCAATCACCCGCAGTTTCAGGCAGAGGTGGTTAAACCGCTCCAAATCGAGAATATCATAGATCAGGAAGTGATGAACCTTTCGGGAGGAGAACTGCAAAGAGTGGCTCTCGTGTTATGTTTGGGCAAACCGGCGGACGTCTACCTAATAGACGAGCCCTCGGCTTATTTGGATTCCGAACAGCGTTTGGTCGCCGCAAAAGTCATCAAACGATTTCTATTGCACTCGAAAAAGACCGGTTTTATTGTGGAACACGACTTCATTATGGCTACCTATTTGGCCGATCGGGTCATAGTCTTCGAGGGACAGCCATCTATCAAAACAGTGGCCACAACTCCACAAACACTATTGTCCGGAATGAATAAGTTTTTGCAATTATTGAACATTACGTTCAGAAGAGATCCAAACAATTTTAGGCCAAGAATTAATAAATTGAATTCAGTTAAAGACACCGAACAGAAGAAAAGTGGAAATTATTTCTTTTTAGAGGATTGAGACCAATGTCTAGGATTAAAGACAAGCATTAAATCGTGAACTCATTTGATCTCTCAATCAGTTTGAACTCAAATTGCATTCAAAAACAAATGAAATGAATAGACGAATGGATGGAGTCTTTCGGGGGTTTTATATCTAAATCTGTTTTCAAATGAGATTTCATGTAATTTAAGAATATTTTTGAAATAAATTTTAAATGAATTTAATAAAAGGTTTTTAATTATTTTTTGTCCAATAATTCAAAGTCAGGAATAAATAAATTGATTTAATGTCTAATAGTTTTGATTTCGACCAATAATTTCTATTTCACTCTTAAGACTAATTCAATGAAATGCTCGCAAACCTATCGATCGATGATTGGCCATAAAGTAATCATTTTAATCATTTTTTGTGTATCTTTTCTATAAATTATCCCAAACTTTGGCCACAAATATGTCCAAAAAGTTCTGAATTTGTAGATTCAGTGCAAACTTAGTGCAGACGACACAGTGCTATACAATTGGTTTGTCTATAAATAACGCAACGATTAAATGAAGACATTATTGACTAATATTTTGTGTAAAACATACGCAAAAGTGAGTCTAATTTGCGAATTCATTGCAATTAATGTCCAATAATTGATCCAAAATTACATCATTTAATGCAATCATTTGATGGAAATTCGAGAAAATTCTTTGCGATTTTTCGATATATAAACACATGTTTTCCACACAAACGAGACATACGTTTAGTTAACAGTTGTTTAGACATTAAATGTATTTTTAATTCAAACACTTTTTAATGTTTTTTATTTCAATTATTAATACGTTTTAAGAATTAAATTGTGTTTTATATTAATTATCGGAAGAAGTGATGGAATTTCCAGATTTGGGTCAACACTGCTCTCACTCTGAGTGCAAACGATTGGGTAATTGTTTTGTGTTTAATGTAATGTTTGAGACATTTATTAATTGACTCTTAATTTGTTTAGACTTTCTTCCCATGAAATGTGATTTGTGTGCAAACGTCTATTGTTTGGATCACTTCAGGTATGAGAGCCACTCCTGTCCCGACGCCTACCAGAAGGACCTACAGGTGCCCGTCTGTCCCCTCTGTAATACTCCGGTGGCTATAAAACGGGGAGAACTGCCGGACATAAGGGTTGGCCAACACATAGACCTGGACTGTGAGTCGGATCCGGCGGTGAAAAAGCGGAACCAAATCTATAGGAATAAGTGTTCGGTTAAGGGATGTAAACAAAAAGAATTGATGCCATTGTTGTGCACTGAATGCCAACGAAACCACTGTCTCAAACACAGACACCCGGCCGACCATAGCTGTCAGCCCTCGCCCAACGCCAAGGTCTCGAAGGCTGGTTCGGCTGCACTAAAACGTTTCGATCAAAACAAAACAAATAATTCACCAAAAATGGCTCAAAAGTCATATCAATTGAAACCCAATTCACAAACAGTGAGAACCCATTCCAATGAGTTGTTCGCAGTTCAGGGAAACTATAGCGAAGACGAGGCCTTAGCCCGAGCTCTACAGCAGTCAATGGTTGAAACAACACATTCTTCCGGTTCGTCACACAATCAGTTCGATAGAGATTTGGCCAAAGCTATAGACGAATCACAAAGAAATCTGAATCGAAATAAAGACAAATGCAGTCTATCTTAAGATCTAATGTTAATTCAAATCAATTTTAAATATATATTAGTTTTTAAAAATTATTTTTTTAATTTATGTTTTATTATTAAATATTTGAGCCTTTTATTGAAGTATTAATTATGTGTAAAATTAAATGATATGAAACTTCAATTTTGATGACAATTCAATAAAAACATTATTCACTTCTCATTATTTAATTTATATAATAAAAGATTTTTCATAAATAAAAAAATTCTCAATAAGTTTAACAAATAAAATGAGATAAAAACAGAAATCAATCTATAAATCAAATACTAAATCATTAATTTAAATAAGTATTTGATTTCATTTGATTTGCAAATAAAAACATCTAAAAAAGTCTTCACATAAATAGACTGCAATTAATTGCATTTAATATTTATAAAAGAGATTTAATTATAATTTTATACATAAAATGCATAATTTTTTTAAAAAAAGAAGAGATTTATTGCATCGATAGCTCATTGGAAACACAAATTAGTGAGCATTTAGTTATTAATTTTGTTTGGTTTTGTGGCACAAAATAACTGGCAATCAATAGTCAAACGGTTAGTAACGGTTGGAACACAACAGCCCTTAAAAGTTATATTTATTATTAAATTAATTACATATTCAGAGCTCTCAATGTTCTCATAAGAGCGCTCAGAGAAGTGGCTAAACTGGTCGCGTGATTCATAAGTAATCCCATATAAGGACTGGTCGATGGAGAGCAGACATTGTCGTTGAGTTTGTGGACAGTATCCACAGTATAAGCATAAGTGGCCGCAACTTCCTTGAGTCGGTCCACCAAACACGTCGTCTGTGCCTGAGATTCCATTCTCAAGAGGACAATCTCCGCCATGTCATACATGCGCTCCAGAAGTGTCACACATTCTAAAAGATATTCCAAGAGTTGTGACGAATCGGTTGCGAACTTAATATAATAAAAGATAATTATTGTTTGGTTTGAAAGAAAGCATTTACACAAAACATGTATACCTTTGAGTGTTCGGTCGCACACTTAACAAACAGTTTAGAAGCGGTGACGAAATGTCTCGATTCAGAAACGAGTGCTTCTTTGGCGGCCATAAAGTCATTTTCAGAGCACTCAAACGCTTGACTAGAAGTGAGTCTATTCTCGTGAACCTCTTCCAAACGGGCGAGGAGTACATCGATATCCCGTTGCGATTGAATGAATATTTCGTTGCTTTGCTGTCGAATCGCTTCTGAAACGACACAACCGTTCACTCCATTCATCATTTGCTCCGGTATTATGTTCTGTATTATAGGATGGTATCCGTTGTGGTGCTTATGTCGGCTCTGTTTAGGACTGGAATGGGAGTACGATTTCATCGCTAACTGTCGTCTTTTTTCTTGTATGGATGGAGAACAGGGAGGAATCGGAGGTTTCGTAAACTTTGGAGGCGATGGAGGAGTGTTTGTGGGCAATGTGTTCCATGAGTGGGAACGGGACAAATTGGGCGAATGCTTGGCTGAGGGCGGGTTTGAGTCATTCATTTGATGATTCATATCTCTAATGAGGTGCAGGTCTTCACAACTGTTGCTTTCATTGGAACTTCGGTCGGATTTTTTGCAATACATTTGTTGTTTTTGATTCAAAAAGTGTTCGTTTTCTGGAGCGACGACTTCGATGACAGTCGGCAGAGACAGCTTCGGAGAGCCGTTCTCTTGAAAGACCGGCCAATCGCTGGCCGAAGTCGAGAATGTGGACGAAGTGAATGCTGAGTCATAACCAGATTCACCACTACTACTGCTGTGAACTTCTCGTTTGAATAGTCGGGGACTTATGTCTTCATTATTTCCACATATTTTCTTGATATCATCCGTCACTTTCCAAAACTTTGCGATCACATCGTCCTGTGCTTTGGTCAGAGATGGAGAAGCACTGGGAGGCGGAGGTATTATAAAAGATGATAAGTATTGTTCATTATTTGCCATTTGGTCAGTGGTTGGCGGCGGAGGTCTGACAGTCATCGATGCAATGAAGTCATCGATATCTTGAATGTCATTTGACATATACTGCAAGTGTTGACTCGAATTCGAGTTCCGATCGCTGGCCGTCGATTGCATTTCAGACAGAGTATCGCACAAGTCGTCCAATTCGGCCACAACTCTGGCCGAGTCATCGATTGTAAATCGCGAAAAGTCAAAGTCCTCTCTGTAAGGAGTGGGCGGATCTTCAGTGTGGGGAAAACTGATGGCCGAACCGATTAGCTGCAGATCGTCAGGTGTGTCGGGCGGAGGTATAGCTGTCAGGTCTATGAGATCGGAATCCAAACAAATATCGTTCGAGAATTTTAATTTGAACTCCGCTTCAGATCTCAATTGTTTGAGACTATCGATGAGGTCTTGTTCTGCTTGACTCAGATTGGGATAGACGTCAGGACTGTGTAAACCAAAACTAGTGGTTCGGGTGCGCGAACTGTCGCCCCCATTGACTGTCACCGTTCCATTGGTTCCATTGGATAACTGCAATGCATTCAATGCGTTCATACAGTTTTGAGAGTTAACGCGATGTAAAGGACTTTCATTAGGACTCATGAGGCTATCGGTGTCGCTCTCATTGGCAGATAATTCTCCGTTAATGACATCTCTCACTACAAAAGCATTGGAAACGAAAAATCCATTAAATCAGGGCTCGCCAGGGTCGGCCCGGTCAGGGGGTATAGAGGGGGCATTTTCAGGAAATTTTTTGCCAAAGTCGGGGGGGCCTAATTTTTTCAAAATTTGAAAAATGTACAGGGGGGGGGGGTAAGGTAAAAAATTCTACTTTTGCCTTTTTGCTCCTGCGGGCAAAAAGTCAGGGGGGGAGGTATTTTGTCAAATCTGAAACTCAGGGGGTATTTAGGCTTTACCCCCTCCCTTGGCGACCTCTGTATTAAATATTAGTTTAAATAAAATATCGATTTAAAAGAAATACTGTTTTGTTTGTCATTAGCGCTGATATCTGTGTTTCCATTAATTTGAGTTAAGAGTAGCAAAGAGTCGGTAGCTTTGAGTCGATGTGTTTGGTCCCAAGAGTTCTCTGGCTCTGACTTAACTACCGGTTCCTTAGGCTCATTAGAGTCTGTGTCGGCCAAACCCTCAGCCAAATAGTGTTCTGCGTCCGCAACTATTTTATTCATTTCAGACACTCTTTTGATTATATCTTCACTTTTGAGACCCATATCGCAGACCTGAGACTCCAGTATTTCCATCGACACCAGACTCGGCAAATCAATGCCATTGGAGTTGACTTTTTCATTCATATTGTGGTCAACGGAAGCAAAGTTGGAATTAATAATTGACTCAATTTTTTGTTGACTTTCTTCTTCATCCCCGAAATTTAAGGGCATATAACGGGGCGGAGGTATAGCTAAGTCTATTTGTCTGATGGAATCGCTTTGGTTTCCAACATAACTCCATTGGGTCTCTCGTACTGAATGGAGACCACAATAACTCGGGGCTGAAATAGAATATCAAATAAGTTATAAAATATAAATTGAGTTCTGTATCGAGTTTTAGTATAATTAATGGAAAAGTCATACCAAATCCGTAAATAAGATTGCGCTTGACTGAGAGGAGAGGCACAGCATTAGGAGAGAGAAAAAGAGATAACAATAACTAATTCATTAGGAAATGTTGAGATTTAGTGCACAGAAAACACGTAAAAAACATTAAATCAATAAAAAAGACTAACAGTATTTCAGTATTTTATGTGAAAACGAGTCTAACTTTCACTTCAATCCAAAGCTTTGAAATTGGATTTGAGTTAAAAAGAAATATCATTTCAATTATAAAAATTAAGTTCGAATGTAATGAACTGTTAAGAGAAATGTTAGCCCAGAATGAGAAGCAAAGCAAAGCAAAGCAACAAATAGAGGCAATAGAGTATAGACTAATTCAAGACTTACCGGAATCGTTCCACCACTCCTCTGATATGTCCCAAAATACTGGCAGCTCTTTGTCGTTACTATTGATGTCATACTTATTGAAGAGTCTGTGATATCCCCTAATCATAAGCACAAACTCTTCTGCGTCTCTGTCCTCGAGTTCGAACCGAAGTGGAGACTGCAGTGAAGGACATATCCTATCGTTTGTGAATGTTTTGAGCTGTACTTCAAGACAATAGAAGAGTTCGTCATTTTTGGTCACTTTTATATAACTTATGTCTTCTATTTTGGCCAAAGATATGGGCAATGAGTTTCTCATACTATTTACATGACTTAAGCCAAACTTAGGACTAACTAAAACACCCGATTCCATAGTCGAGTCCTTAATGTTTAACGAGAATATCTTCGCCCCATAACTGGGCAAATCACTGATAATCCTTAAGTATTGGAGCTTTGCTTGTATTGGATTCAAACACTTCTGACCCGTTGGACACAATTGTTGGTTAAGTTTAAGGAAATGATTGAGTAATTTATGTAATTCTTTGCGTTTCATAGACTCTAACAGTGAAAAGGGAACGAATGACTCTAAACCACATTCCCGTTCAATCAGTTTGAGATTCACTTTTCCATTGGAGCTTAGCATACAATTACTGTCTATTGAGTGCTGCAGTAACTGAAGAGCACATAAACGCAATGCGATTTCATACTTGAGCTCCGGCGAAAAACGTTCCTGTACTACATCATTACAGCACTGGCTATACAAGTATTCAAAACTAATTGGATCTCTTTCTAGTAAATCAAAGGCATCTCTCGGCACAAACATCACACGGAATAGACAGCGGAGATTGTGAGCACCCGGTCGGGCAGCGATCTATTGGAGTGATTGCACACAACACAATCAACACATTGGTTAAGAGAATTGTGAGAATAAATGTTAAGTAAATAAATCAATAATTAATAAACTATTTATTAAAACTAAATTAAAATTAATGGCCAAATGGAGACATACCTTCGCGAGAGGGTCTTTAGGGTCGAGTAGTGTTAATCTATTTCTTCGCATAGCTTTAATGTGTTCACAAACCAAACTAAAATGTTCGCCACATTTGATCGACAGCTTCTCCAGCAATGAGTTTAAGACATCCTTTTGTGTAAACAAATATAAAAAGATTTTCAAAGAGTTTGAAAGTAATCGTTGAATAATAGCAGTAATTATATAATCTTATAATTTGATGCAATGCAACGAATAAATGGTATCACAACTGAACAAAAGAGCACCTGAACTGTGGTAGAGCTGTCATATTTGAATGTCTTCGTCTGTCCATTTTCGAGAAACACTTTCAAGACGTTAGGCATGAATGGAACGCATGAGTCAAATGTAGACATCGGACAAAATAGTGGCGAACTATTAATAACAACTCCTTCAGCAAACCTGACTCGAGAAGGATTCGACTTTAGTTTAGCCTTTTTTGCGGCTGTGAGTAGAGCTGACTTTCGGGTTGACTGTTCAGAGACAGGGAGTGAAGAATTAAGTAAAACAAATAGGGATTAATGTCGTAATGAATAAATCAATTGTAAAGACATGAATGCGTCTAAAAATGCGAATAAATCCGATTAATGACACTCACATTGTTGGAGTGGGGCTGACATACTGTCAGAGTTACACAATGTTTACACGACCTGAAAGAGAATGCAGTTTTCGGAGCATTAGATCTGTATTTCAAGTTTATTAGAATTACCACAGAATAACACAACTCTTCGTCAAAACTCTTTTCGGAGATCACAATACAAAAGGACTTACTTTACGAGTTCAATGACATGCTCTCTGGGCGCTCGCATCACATCTTCTCCATTGATTTTGAGTATTTGGTCCCCGGCTTGGAGTAAGTGTTCGCTCGGGCCTCCTGTCAACAGTCAAATGCATAGAGTTGTCAATAATGCTTAATGTCTTATATGAGTAAAACAAAACAAACCTTCTTTGACAAACCGAACAATGACTGGCTTTTCACTGCCGGCCACAAACCCAAAGCCTAGCTGTGCGTCTCTGATTAGCTCCACTTCCCTGGGCATAGGAGGCGGCTCTTCCTCCAAGTCTTTTCTCGGATCTTCATATGTAGTTGTTTTGTTGACGTGACTATAAATAATAGTTTTTGCACTTATATTAGACAAGAATTCTAATTACAAATAAGATTATTTTTAAATCGATTGAAGTAAATGTTAAATATTTCTAAACTAAAAGCGATCCGATTTCTGTTTTGTATAATAAATCTCAGTTTCTATATTGAGATTTAACACAACCAAACAGTATATCTAATGTATGTATAAAAATAGGGTTCTTAAACATTTTAAAAATGAATATTTTGTTATATAATTTTGTTTTAAAACTTAACATAAATAAAATAAGCCTTACTTAAAAACCTAATTTAAGTTATTGAGTAAAACAAAATGAATTATGAAATGAGACTAAAATCCAAATTAAGTTCGACAAAACAGACAAGTTTTAAGGGAAAAGATGCCATCGATATTTAGGAAAACTAATTCAAGCATTTCTTTGAATTTACAAATTTCCCCCTATAATAGTAATATTAGCTGAATCAATATTCATAAAATCATCAGATAATATTGAGTTATTGGCGAAAAATTGTAACAGTTGTGCTGTAGTTACCAGTATAGTCTAATAGGGTTCTTAAAGAATTTACAGCTCAGAGTAAGTCGCAATGAGCTTAGAAAGCAATATGTTTATTAAAATCATGTTATTTCTACTTGTATATATTTTTAGATATTTTTAAAAGACAAATACGTCACAACTGATGCAAAACCTTGATCAGTGATCACTAACTAGTAGTTAATATTCCGTTAACATGTTCGTTCCAGTTGCAAACCAGTTAAAGTTTATTTTATCTGATTTAAATTAGAATATAATTGAAATAGTGCATTATCCTGGTTAATTTTTTATGCCAAAGTTCATTAGGAATTATAAACAACTCGTTAAAACATAACAAAATAAATAAAATAATATTTAAAATATAAAAAATTGTGAAGTTTTCTGAAATACTTTATTTATTAAAGATAAAATAAAGACCAAATTTGTTCTCCGGAATAGTTTCAAAAAATATTTAATACCTGCTACTATCAGGGATAAGAAGGGGAAACTAATTGCTTAATACAAATGCGTTTGAAAATAGCAGATTCTGTATGAATAAGAGATTTCGCAATACCCCTCTCTTACTACTCTATGTCCTGACCCAACCGCACTGTCGTCAAAGTTTTGCCACATTTCAACTTATTATGGAAGTAAAAATAATCTTGAAAACTGACAAAAAAAATTCAATTCTCCAGAAAAAATAAAAATATATCCAAAAATAATTGTTAAATAAGATGTCAAAATTCGGATTATAGTTTCAAACTCAGGGCCATATTATATGCATTAAAATATATTGTATTGTAAATGCGATTAAATATATGTTTTATAAGCATTATTTTGAATTTTCTTTTAACTCAAAATTTTTGAGTATTGAATGAATTCAAATGTCAGTCAATATCAAAAATTATTGTCAAATATTATTTAATATAATAATTTATATTGAATTTACTGAAATTATTATAATTGTGTGAAATTTCTATATTATTTATTAGAAGATTAGACAATTTTAAAACAAATATAATTATTATGATTACCAATACATATGATTAAATAGATTTTGAAAATTAGCTTTAAAATATTATTACTAAATATATTCTCGAAAATACAATTAAAAATGTCTAGACTTTAGATGATTTGCATTTTTAAATTGAATTTTATATATGAATTCGTAATTATTTTTACAGAAGATTTAATTTCTAAACAATGACTAAAACAGTAAAAAGAGAGAAATAACTTTTCCAAAAATACTAATTAATTGAATAAATATTAAACGAATTGAAATTTCGTGTATAAAAAATTCATAGATTCTGTGCTTTAAATAATTTAAATTCTTAATTAAAGATATTTTAACTCATTTATTGACTTCATTTCAAATGACTTATCGTTAAAATCTGTTAAAACATTTAATTTATTCATTAGTTTAGAAATATGTGTTCTATTTATATATATTTCTGCAAATATTTATTGAGTTTGTCATTGAATATATATTATATCATATTTGTGTCAAACACTTGATAACTAAATATTTAATTTTTATTGGATTTTAAAATATTATTAAATACTTGTATTATTTGTACAGAAAAACTGACTAAAATCATATATAAGTTTATAATTTAGATGTCGAATGAAATTTCACAATAAAATTAAAATGACCTCAAATTAATATAATTATACGTATGTTTGCCATCAAATATGATTTAACCAAAAACAGACCATTTTTTACAATAAAAAAGCGAATTTTAGTTGCAAACGATGATTTAGTTTAGCGAATGTTTTAATTGAAAACCATTAAGAAAGGGTTCAAATACTTTGTATTTAATCTGTACAGCAGTTGTGTAGTCATTCAAAATATCTGTTTATCAAATATATTGAGAAAATAGCTTTTTATATCAATTATTGAATTAAAACAATATTTGATTTAATAAATGAAATTAAATTAAAAATCTTGAAACCAGTCTTTCAACTGCGCTCTCAAATTTTGACTTGATCTGCCAGTGCTCTCAGTGATGGTATCGGTACTGCTGGTGCTCTCAATTGAGTTTAGGTGATCTGCCGGTGCTCTTAGTATTTTAATTCACATTTTCTCATTTTTTATGTTCCTCTCAATCTTTGTATAACTATAAGTTATTATCGTCGTTCGTAAAAAACAGTACTCTTGCTACTTAACGCCAGTAGCGGTTTTCATTTAAGCTATTGATTAATTTAAAATACAAGTATAGACTCTGACATACCTGACCCTGGTATGATTCATTAAGGGATCAAAATAATTAATAGATCCACCCCTACTCCATTCCATGTCCACACTCATTGGCAGCACTTCTCCCATGCCTCGTATTTCCATCACTCAATCTGTGCCTCAAAATTTCCCACTAAACTATCGGTTTATTAATGGTGAGAACATATAATTTCTATGAAGATAGCTACAGTATTTCTTCGTAAGCGGTAACCATATATTTGGTGTTAACCCTTACCCGAGTGTGATATCAAATATTTTAATTGATATCAAATTCACTTATACGAGCTTATATTATTGGTTTATTCATTTCTTTTTTTCACTTGTTTATATTTAACAACAAGAATATTCAGTAAATATTAATCAAATCTATAGAAAAAATGTCAAATTATGCAAAATTATTTCAGTTTAGTTTTCAAAATAATTTTACATTGGGGTGTTAGAGTTTAATTTTAAATAGATTGTTCCTCACAGAATCTAGAATTAAACATTACTGAATGCTAGGCCTACGACGGTTTATATTCAGTATGCATACTAACTTCACAAAAAAAATTTCACGCACCGGAGGATTACTAAACCAGTGTAAATTTTTAATAAAAAAAACAATTATTTATTTTTGAATTTGTGATGAAAAAGATTTCATCAAATATTGATTTTTGTGAAACATTTTCTCTTCAATTTGTTATTTACTAGTGTTTGGATTACTGATCGATATGAGGCAATGGGTGCCAGACTTCCTGACAGGCATTGCCATATTTTAATATAGATATTTAGTTAGAATAGATTTACTTACTGGTATTTTGTTAAAACAATTGAAAGTTTATTATATATTTTGTTTTCATATACTGTCACTTCAATTAAAACATAAATGGGTACTGAAGTAAATGAAAAACTTAGACAATTATGGAATATTCTGAATGAAAGTATAAAATCAGAGGTTAGGGACAAGTGGTGGCAACAAATTGAAAGCGAATATAAAAATAATAAATACAGAAAACATTACGATCTGAGTCACATCGCCAAGATGTTCATCCATTTGGACGAGAACCAGGTCATTATTACTCTTTTAAAATGTCTTAATATAATTTATAAATTGCAATTGCTCAAAATCTCGAAATAACATTTTAACAATATAGAAAGCTATAAAATCAGCAAGGGCAGTCTCCTATGGAATATTTTTCAAAAAGTATGTTTGAATATCGGATCAAATATTTATAAATGATTTTAATCAATACTATCGCATAGTTTGAGTTATGACCCAAAAGCTATGGACAACGAAGAGAAGAGCATTGATTTGTTCAAACAATTTGCAAAAGAGGCGAATATAACTGAAGTGAGTTATAAATTATAATTAATTAATAATTAATGAGAAATTTTTTTATTATTGAAAGTCTGATGCCGTCTATAACGAAGTCATTGAACTAATAATTTTAACCAAAACTCATTTGACAGAAGAACATAAAAGTGAGACAATCTTCGGGAATGAAGACAAACATTATTTTTTAGATTTTGATTTGAGTTATTTGGGCAGTGATTCTGACAGTAAGTCAATTATCATTACTACCTATAAAAATGACTCAATTCTAATAAAGAACTCGATTTCAATTAAGACTACACTTTATATGCTTTGAGGATAAGAGAAGAATACGAATTCATGTCTGAGACCACCTATAAATTGATTCGCGCGAAAGTAATTCATTTAATCTAATTATAATTTCATAGATATGTTTAATTAATTTAAACATTTCAGGTATTGAAGTCATTACTGGATATTCCGAAAATCTATTCGACTGAAGTATTTCATCGCAAATATGAAACTCAGGCCCGAAATAACATAAAGTGTGAAATAGAGATATTAGAGGCTTAAATGTTTTGCAGCTCTTAATCCCATTTATCTCAAGTGATTAAAAACATTATTTTCAATTATAAATTGATTTAAATTATAATCATTTGAATTCAATTACTACTGAAACCAAATGAAAGTCCGAGGGGTAAGAATGGCTTTTCCTAAATCCTATAGTAAATATTAATATTTTAAGGAAAAGACATTCTTACCCCGGGGACTTTCATTTGGTTTCAGTAGTACTATTACAGAATATGATTTTGAATCAACGAATATTATAATTTCAACTCATTGTCCATTGATTTAAGAAATGAAAACAATTTTAATTGTCTTTTAAATAATTTATATGAAACTTTTAACTGAATACAACGCTGTTATGTATTTCATTGCTTTTAAGCTAAATAAAGATTATTATTATTATTATTATTATTATATTTATGAAATTTACTTTAAATGAATGAAATTTTAATCAATTTCTTACTCCACATTAATTCGGAAGAAATGCAAATGTAATACAATTGCAATTACATATAAAACTGAAATAAACTAATTTCAATTTAAAATATAGATTTTTGCCTGTAGTTATAGTATATTTTTAACTTATACAGTATTAGTTAGAGGTCGAAAACGGATCGGTTCAGATCGGATTCGGATTTAGCCTTTAAAAAGTCGGATCGGATCGGATCCGAAATGCTTATCTGAATTTTATCCAAAAGTCAAAATATTATCGTGGTATTTTTTGTATAAATAAGTCTAAAATTAAAAAAAAAATTAAAATAGCACTACATTTCAAATTTAAACTCCGATAGTCGACAAATTGCTACTAAACATTTAGTGCATTTTGATTTGATGTAATTTTGTACCTAAAAAAGTTTTTAAGGAGTGTGGCTGGAGTTAGAAGGATAGATAGGATCAGAAACTCAGCTATCAGGGAATCTTTAAACATCGAGCCGATACTTCTGAAGATCGAGAAATCACAGTTGCGATGGTTCGGACATGTGTTGAGAATGCTTACAAATAGACTGCCGCGAAGGGTCTATTTGTCTCAGCCTAACGGCCGTAGACCACGAGGGTCCCAGAAAGACGTGGCGATCGAATGGGTTTATCTCTGGACGGAATCAGAATTGGGTGACGGATAGGAGTGAATGGAGGTTTATGGTTGATGATCTTCAACCCCCACCCGAAAGGATAAGGGGTCACGAAAATGAATGAATGAAAAAAGTTCTTGAGCCATTTATCATTTCGGATAAAATTTTCTGATCGGATCGGATACAAAAATTTTTGAGTTCGGATCGGATTGCATTGAGAAAAAAGTCGGATCGGATAGTTAATTTTGTATCCGTTTTCGACCTCTAGTGCCAGTAACTGGCAGTAAGTCTATCGGTTCTGTAATAATAAAGCATCTGGATCAACAGAAATATAAAGATTCTTAAAGTTTGCTTTACTGTAATGCTTGAATTTCATTATTTTAGTGAATTTATAATGTTATAAAGCTCTGGATACATTTATAAAATATTAGAAATCTACATTGCTTATCGAAAACTTCATATTACTGAATGTGTTAAAAAAAATTCTAACAAGTTATTTTCTTAACCAGTGTATTAAAATTATGGTTGAAAAAATGAAATATTGTGAAAATATAATAAAACTTTAATCTCAAAAATATGTTTCATTTTACTATAGTTTGCGCAAATCTAAGAAGTGTATAAAAATACCTGAAAAATGTCTATAAAATGTAGTATAAAATAGAGTTTTCAATTAAAATTTAAGTTACAGTCATAATATATATAGGGAGGATCCAAAAAATGTCCAAGCTAAAATTGAAAATTCTTGAAAACGTCTTGGTGGATTCTGATTCTGTGTTTTGCATTTTATATATCTATAAATCAATGCGACTTTGATGGTTTTTATGTCATTATAAAGTGTTACTATCCTTCTTTAAACTAAGACCCCAACCCTACATCATCTCGCCTAATCTAACGAAGGTGTGGTAGTTTATGGGTGAATATTTTATTTGAAATCGTGGCTTAATCTCCACTGCATTAGGGTTGGCGGAATCTTCCCGATAAAATCCCTCCCGGAACTTACAACTTTCCGAGAAGATATATTTCAACAGTAAGAATCCGCTTTAGACAGAATTCCCAAATATTTTTTTAAAATGCATCATTAATGAAGTTAAGAACTGAAATCATTTGTGTAGATATTTCTCATTTATTTGATGTAAATATTACATAAATTGCATCAAATTATCGCAAATTGATCTATTTTAGCGATTTTTGCCCAATTTTGTCTAAATTTTGGTTAAAAAAGCATAAAACGGGCATTAGACATAATGTAATAAGCAAAGCGAAGGGGAAAAGGGATTATAATATTGTATTCTTGGCTCGTTCAGTTTAGCAAAAATGAAAAGTGAACGAGCCTGAATTGTGAATTTAGATTTAGAATACAGTTAAAAGGTTTTGTTCTGACAAAAAAGTTTTATTGATTTTGATTTGTTTTGTTTGATTATCAAAACTTATTTATTGAATTGATTCGTATTTTGCATAAGAAAAACATTTTTAATTGTATTGAGTTTTCTAATAATTATAAAAACCTATATTCAGATTTAAAAATACGAAACGAAAATAATCTTTATGAATAACGAATAGAATAACTGATAGTCCTTTATTATAGTTTACAATCAAATAAGATTTTAACCTCTTCTCAGTTAAAATTAGTTTGATTTAACGAACGCAACTTCGCTCCACAACACAGGAAGTAATCGGTGCGAACTTAAAACATTGAATTTCATCTAAACTTAAGTTAAAAATTAACTCTTCTGTAGATTAATCTTTCAGTAGTCCCGAGTTTTTATTTAAAATATTAAAAAAACTGATCTAATTCTCTATTATAAATTCTTTAATTTAATTTAAACACACTTTACTTCAGGCATATTTACAAATTTCGAATTTTATTAAATTTTTATAGGAATTGGAAAAGTGTGTTAACTACACAACACTTTCTTAATTAGAAAATTGTGTTCTCCCACACTTTCATTAATTATAAACTTGAGCGAGTAATAATGAAAATATTTATAGACTGGTTTTTCCCGGCCTCTACTTATGAGTAAAGCAAGGAATTAAAAGCGCTTACAATTAAAAAGTGAACGTGAAGCAAATGAAAAGAAAAAAGTCTGAGAATGCAGTTAAAAGGTTTTATTTAAACAATAATTAATAGTTTTACAACACGAATTTAATTATCGACTAATTATTAAATTATAACAGAATTAAAGCATTTTAACTGCATTCTGATATTTGATTCTCTAATTTGAGGAACGCTCACTTTTTAATTGTAAGCACTTTTTTAGCACTTTTTCTTCTTTGCTTTATTTAACAGTAATTATTCAAACATTTCATTTGTGCATAATATCCGCTTAATATCATTCCCAGTTAATTCAACTTATGTTAATTCACCACTCCATCGGTTATAATCAACAGCTTTGAATTTCGGCGTTATCATCGAGAATATACTTTTAAAAGACAAACCAAGAGATAGAAATATGGTTCCATGTGAAATTATGTGCCATTTGATAACGTCTTTCTGATGAGATTAGCCAAAATCTAAAATTCGAGATTCAAAAATTTTATTTCAATTGCATTCTTGAGTATAACACGGAAATTCAAAGCTGTTGGTTATAATCATTTGATTTGATTTGCACAGAGGAGGTGATAATATTCGAGTTATAATGTATATTCGGTTGAATTTGTTGCCGAAATTTCTGCTAAATATAGACTCTGTAAAAATTCTACCGGTAACTTCTTAACAAACTCCAAACAAATGCAGCAATATTCAATTGTTTCCTAGATCATTTGAAAAATCAGACAAACAATTGAATATTCGAGTTTGAAAATATTACCACTAGTTTCAGCATCTGATAATTAGTCTAGATTTATGGCTCAATTGCTTAAATTCGACTGTTAATTTTATCTCGAATTTTCATAGTAGAGGATAATGCCTATACGAATACATACGAGTGCATATACGTAGGGAATTAGGTAAACACTTTTATAAATTTACCAAAACAAAATCTCGTGAACACACACCCGAACCAAACTTTACATACTTTACTACATCATACCAATTATACTCTTCAAGAACTTCTTTATTTACTGTTTTAAATCTGACATTAATTAATTGGTACCCGACCTGTTAAAAATAAAGTGTTTGTAAGATACTTTGATTACTATACTCGACCTCACCCCCACTAAACCCCCGCAACCCCCGATAAATTTGCAATTTTGATAATTTTCTTTCTTAGGCTAAAATGTCTGTTTTTGATTTGTTAAAATCGGTTCTCCATGCAAAATGTTCGTAAATATATGAAGATTTTTTACTTAGTTTCATAAGAATAGAATCTATGGTTTTCTGGTATTTCAATTTTTCAAAAATTAGGTTCATTTTAAAGAAACAGACTAGCACCAGTTTTATAAATAAAACCAATGATTGATATTTTGTTACATAAAATGAAAGATTACATCTTTAAGATGTTTAATTTGATATATAAGTTGTAATTTTAAAAACGTTCTGGTACGAAATATTTTAAAATGAAATCCTCCGAACTATTAATAGCTCACCCACTGTATATATACTGTACCATTTGATCTCATGGAATAGATAAATAAAAGGTTCTTAAATTCAGGTTTTGATACTGTGCACCGAATTAAAACCTTTTTACACCCACCAGTAGAACAACTTTTTGTCTTTTCTAGTATTGGTAGATATTGTAAAATAAAAAGTAGCAGGACAAATAATCGTGGGAAAATTCATCGTGTACCAAATCATCGTGAAACAAATCATCGTGGGGAAAATTCAACGTGAGACGATTCATCCGTAATTAAATTTGGTTATTAATTACACTAAATCAATAGTATTAGTTAATTTTAGTTAATCTAGGTTAGTTTAGGTTAGGTGAAATACTACGCGAGCGGTAGCTAGTTAATTACTATTGAAATTTAGCCGAATTTAGTTGACAATGAATGGTCTCAGGATGAATTTTCCCCAAGATGATTTTATACACGATGAATTGTGACACTATGAATTTTCCCACGATGTTTAGGGTCACGATAAATTTCACCAAGATGAATTGTCCTGAAAGCGAATAAAATAGACCAAAAATAAAAATTTTCACATTTGATTTTCCTCAACTGAATCGTCAATAGCTTTTATTTGTTTTTCACACTTGAACTCGAATTAAAATATAAAAGCTTAAAACGAATTCTTTATTTAAGGCAATGAAATAAACAGTGAGAACAGGAAATATAAATCAGGAATTATTGCAAGTTTAGCCGAACAATGGAATACAGATTATGGAAATACTAATCAGGTTCTCATGACATTTGGCGATGACTTCAAGTACAAAAACTCTGAACACTATTTCGAAAATCTCGATAAACTGGTGGAAGCGGTCAATGAATTTCATCCAAACGTTAGTATATTTTATTCCAATCCAATGTGCTATTTATGGTCTGTTAATCAACTGAACCATACATTTACACATCGAGAAAGAGATTACTTTCCTCTTTGGAGCGGATTCTTCTCCAGCAGACCATCGCTTAAAAGACAGGAGAGATCGACAAATAATTTGTTGCAAATAAGCAAACAATTGGATGCTATGACTAGACTTCCAGGAATTGAACCTTTTCTTACTGAAGCGAAAAACGAATTAGGAGTTATGACACATCACGACGCCATTACCGGCACTTCACCCCAATTCACTATCGATGACTACATCAGAAGATTGTTCAGCGCTTCTGATGCTCTGAATGTAGTCATTGAAAGAAATTATGAAAAATTATTACCAAAACAAGAGTCAATCGAAACAATTCCCAAACAAATAATTTGCGATAGACTTAACATAAGTGAATGTTATGTATCAGAAAACAACCGAGAGTTCACTTTAATTATTTATAATCCAATCGCAAGACCTGTCTCTCAATGGATCCGAATTCCAGTCACTTCTGACGGAAATTATGAAGTGTTTGATTCAAACGAAGTTAAAGTTAATGAAATATATTCAGTGCCCTTATCTAAACAAATACAGAACATTCCCGGAAGGAAGGGTTCGGCAAATTTTGAGTTAGTTTTTAAGACAAAACTAATAGGACTTGGATTCACCACTTATTTTGTTAAAAAGTCTGGTAAGAAATGGATATTTTGAGTGAGAAATATATTTTTTGAGACTTTTATTTTGATTTTAAGATAAACTCTTTGATACTGAAAATGACATAACTTTTGGAGACCAGGGAACTAATGATACAGTGGTTGAAATGAAGGGAAGGGGGTTTACAGTGAATTTGAACCAAACGACTGGAACTATTGAATCCATTAAATTAAATAATGGAAAAGAATTTCCATTAAAACAATCGTTTCATTTCTATAAATCGACTCATGACTCGAGTTATGAATTTTGTGCCGAAGGAGTGGTGAATAACATTAGTTCCGAATCGGTTAAATTGGATGCCATTTATAGCAATGGACTGATTCATGAAGTGAAACAACACTGGAATGAATGGATTTCTCAGACTATTCGTGTCTATGAAGACGAAGAATACATTGAATTGGATTGGGTTGTGGGGCCCATACCTGTTGACGATGGTATTGGTAAAGAAGTGATCACACGATTTGATACTTCTTTGAATAATAACAAAGAATTTTATAGCGACGCCAATGGAAGACAAAATGTTTGAAATTTTTTTAATTATTTTTGAGTTTATTATATTTTATTGAGTTTCAGATCAGAAGAATCAGGACTTCGGAAACGACTAGTTGTGGCACTTATAAGAACAGTATTCAAAATAATTATTATCCGATTTATGAGAGAATTTTCATTCGCGATAACGACAAAGGAATGCAATTAACAGTTCTAACCGATAGAGCACAGGGAGGGTCGAGTGAATCAGAGGGTCAGTTAGAGCTAATGATTCACAGAAGACTCTTAACCACAGACATAAAGCTGAACGAAACCGGACCCGACGGTAGAGGACTTGTGGTCAGAGGAAAACATTATGTATTTTTCAAACCTATCAACGAATCGGCAAAACTGTTCCGCGATTTGAATCAAAACCTATTTATGTCGCCTTTGCTTACATTTTCTCCTTTGAATGAATCGCAAACTGAATATCGAAACAAATATAAAACTTCTTATTCGGGTTTGAATAGAGATTTACCACAAAATATTCATTTATTGACTTTAGAAAAGTGGAGACAAAACGAAGTACTCATTCGTTTTGAACACTTCTATGAAAGTGAAGATAAAAATGAATTATCGAAACCAATTGAAGTCGATTTGGAAAACCTTTTCAAAGATTTCAAAATTATATCCATTAGTGAAACCACTTTAAGCGCAAATCAATTGCTCTCTGAATCCAATCGAATGAAATGGAAATCAGATATAACTTCGAATGGAAGTCAAAATTTTAAAGACTTTTTTGACGATAAAAATGATTTTAAAATTCAATTAATTCCACAACAAATTCGAAGTTTTATATTAACGATAGACGAATCCAAACAAATTGGTATTTATTGCTAAATAACTTACAATTCATAATAACATTATATTTTTATTTGTTTTATTCAGACAACTGTTCTCTGCAATGGGTTAATGTGTCCGGAGATAAGATTCCTAAGAATGCAATAATTGGTGGCTTTGATATCGACTCCAATATGTTATACGTTTGTAGACATAAGCAAAATGAAGACATTATTCCCGGAAAAGCTAATGAAAAACTGGGATGTGTTGTGACTTTGGGTGGAAAGACTTTTTCAACCAAAACTAATTATGAGATACTTATCGGTCATAATTACGATTGGGTTCCCAGACATGGAGGAGACGCTGTGCCGGAAAATGCATTTATCGCTGGACACGACGCACAGGCAAATCATATATATATCGGAAGATGTGATTTACATATAGACAAAGCTGAGTCCGAAGTCATTGGCAAAATTCATCATAAATTTTATTACGCCTTTGGAGATAAAGAACATTCAGATTGTGATAACCATCAGATTATGGTTTGCTAAGAGTGTGTCCAACTTATTAGCAATAACGAGAGAACGGGAAAAAAGTGATAAAACTTTTTATTCTTAGAGCGTTCGGTCTATAATAATGAAATTCTGTGCGCGAATGATATCTAAAGAA
>JAQFXN010000137.1:0-28830 GCA_034693365.1 Liacarus xylariae | reverse complement strand
TAACCCGATTGTGGGCCACACTATCGGCCCATTGTTTAGTAGTGAATCCATTGCCTGAACAGACGTCTAATATTATATCAAATTCTCTGCAAAAAAATTAATTTAAAAAAACTAATTTAACTATAATTTCAATAAGAAATAAAAGCAAGATATATTTAATCTATCCAGCTAATATACCACTTTCATATTGTTTCGCTTCATTATATATTTTTCAAGTAATTAGTGACCGAAAGCTTAATAGTAATACTAAATAATTTGAAATATAAAGTTTGTTATAAAGAGTTTCTGTGAATTACTGTTTGAAATAAACACTCATTTATTGCTATCGTTCACTGATTACTCAAATAATATAAAATAAAGCAAATTAATAAAAAAAGTAGTCTATTAGCTGGATAGATTAAATATATCTTGAGTTTACCTGTGCACTTTGACGATCGCAGCTTTATCACTGATAAAGCATTGATAAATTATCAGCATGAGATTCTCTGTTCACTTTTGCCTAATGATATTAATAGTGAATAACAGGGATGTCGAAGGAGGGTCTAGCTCGGAATATCCACCCCTAGTGTTTTTGTCAGGTACTCCTATAGGTTCTCCGCGAGGTACCCTCTCCCCCTAAGCAAATTTTTAGGAAACGGTGTCGAAGGCGCTGTTTTCAAAATATTTGGAAAAATTCATTACAAATCAGCAATATTTGAATGTTTTACAGTGCAGTAGTATTAAAAATCACTAAATAAACTTGTTTTGAGCACTATTTCAATGATTTTAATATGTTTTGTACCAAAAAAAGCTATAAAATAAACACTTTTAACGTAATTTAATCAAAAATAAGCTAATTTTGAGCGTTAAAAACGTGTTTATTATATATTGTAGTTAAAAAGAAGCTTTTTGAACCCCCCCCCTAGACCCCCTAGCCAACATCCACCATTTTACCCTCCCCTAGACCACCTAAGCTCTCGCCGAAAATAATAACCCTAGCTTTTTGGACCTTCGACATCCCTGGTGAATAAACGAAATGATTTGAAAATCCCATTATTTATGAAATGAGTTTCGGAAACACTACAGAGTCTGCAGAGAATGTAAATAATTCTAAGCACAACCTCAACCCTCCTCTCAATTGTATACTATTATTAGGGTTCGCCCTTTCCCACTCCATTTTTATATCTTCCCGGAATAAAGGAACTGGGAACTACCCATTCCCAAATTCCCAAAAACAGGGAATATAAAAAGTATTTAAAACAATCAACAAATTTTATACTATTTGAAAGATAACTGAATCAATGACATGATTAAGCTATGAATTACTCCTACAACCCATGCCACATACATCACCTTGCCTAATTTGTATTTCGTTCAAAATAGTAAAATAATTATCATATTCTTTGAGTTTCTGCCAAATTCTTTCGAAATACTGTGAAAAAAGTTAAAATCGATTAATTTTTATAATTTCGTAATACCTTCATGACCCTCCAAACCAAAATCGCCAAGAAGATAACGTGACACAGCTTACTATAGTCCCACAATGTCTCAAAATAAAAAAAATAGTATTCTCGGTTCAATAATATTACAGAATCACTGCTTTTCATAATATGCTCAAAAACAAATATGTTTGCTAAACAATAGGTACAATAGGTAAAGTAAGGATGCCCAATAGGGAGGGGTATAGCAAAAATGCCCCACCTGTCTCCAAAAAAAGATCAAAATACCTCCCCCCTGTGACAACGAAAAAATGGGACCCCTCTAGAAATTTTTAGAAAACGGAGCGGCCGTTTTTGCAAAATATTGTGTAATTTTACAAAATAACAGAATTTTGTCAAATTTCTTCTAAATCTAGTTAAATTCTTGCAGAATTGGTCGAAATTCTGTTAAATTACGTCATTTTTAATTAGATCTTGCAAGAATACGGTAGTTGAAAATAACCACTATACCGCATGTTATTTTGAAGCTCTTATCCAGGGGTAGCCAATATAGTATAGCTTAACAGTCCGCTGAATCCAAGATTTTAAAAATATCCCCCTTTGTATTTTTACCTAACTTCCCCTGTGCATTTTCAGATTTTGAAAATTTTTATACTTTTGGAAAAAAGTTTCAAAATACCCCCTGACCCTTACTTTAATTCCGTTATTTTTCTAAGAATTTAAGCATAAATTCACATAATATTCCAAAAAACATACCTTCGGGGCCATATTTCTCAAAATTGTTAAGGGTTGACCTCTTTTGGGCGAGTGCTGATCACAGTGTCCCCCCATATTTTTATAATTTTTTTGGAGACACGGGGATATGTTGGCTACACTTCCTATTGACCATCCATATATTCTATGTTCGCCAAAGGGGGTAAAGCCAAAATAATCTCTGTGGCGAATGTATTACAAATTACTCATTGACTTTTTGAGCCGAAAGTTAATTTATTGTAATTTTACCATGTCACCAATGCATTTTTCATTTTTTGTCTTATAGCATACATACTCGCAATAATTGCATAACAAATTCTCACAATACCTATTCTTATCTTCTTTCTGTCTCGACTGACCTTGGCTATTATGTAATACTTAAAATAAAAAAGCACTTTCTCGCAAATAAACTAAAGATGGCTTAATTTTTTCAAACCCTAATCATGAATATTATATTGCTGGAGGAATATTCCGGGGGAACTTAGGTCAAACTATAGTGTTGTGAAGACGTTATTATTGAAAGTATTGAATACTGTATTCAATACTACAATAAATTCTCAACATTTGAGTGATTTGTTTGAATCAATTAATAATTAATTATAATTACAATCAGTTGTAGTCATCAGTCATGCCGTACGCCAATCAGCCATCGGTGGCCATACCT
The DNA here is from genome assembly GCA_034693365.1 of Liacarus xylariae. Classification (NCBI taxonomy): domain Eukaryota; kingdom Metazoa; phylum Arthropoda; class Arachnida; order Sarcoptiformes; family Liacaridae; genus Liacarus; species Liacarus xylariae. The sequence continues at coordinate 25,995 of JAQFXN010000137.1, read as the reverse complement.
GAGTCGGGAATCACTGAAGAGAGCATCAAATTCAGTGTAGAGGACACGGATCTGTCTGTGGCTAATGCTTTGAGACGAGTATTTATGGCTGAAGTGCCGACTCTGGCCATAGATTGGGTCCAATTGGAGGCCAACTCGAGTGTATTGCACGACGAGTTCATCGCTCATCGCTTGGGTTTAATACCACTCACTTGTGATGAAGTGGTGGAACGCATGCAATACTCCCGCGACTGCACGTGCGTTGACTTCTGTCCCGACTGTTCGGTTGAGTTTAGTCTTGACGTCAAGTGTACGACAGAAGAGACCAAATCTGTGACCAGTGCTGACTTGAGGTCATCGGACGCAAAGGTGATTCCTGTGTCGTCTCGACATCGAGACAATGACGAGGACTACGACGAGACGGATGTCGACAATGAGATACTCATAGTTAAGCTAAGGCGCGGACAAGAGCTCAAAATCAAGGCCTACGCGAAGAAGGGGTTCGGCAAAGAACACGCGAAGTGGAACCCGACCTGTGGTGTGGCCTTCGAGTACGACCCGGACAATGCATTCAGACATACACTCTTTCCCAAACCAGAGGAGTGGCCCCGAAGTGAATACACAGAGTTTGGCGAAGAGGACACGCGATTCGAAGCCGAGTATATCAGAGACGGCAAACCAAATAAGTTCTTCTTCACAGTCGAGTCCTCGGGTTGTCTCAAACCGGCGACTATTGTCATGTCTGGACTGAACCAATTGAAGAAGAAGTTGAGTGATTTGCAGACACAGGTCACCCATGAGATGCACAGCGACGCTCTGGCCATCAATTGATCCATTGGTTGGACAGACATTGCATTCGAATATCATTTAATATTTAATCCATTGATTAAAAAAACTCATAAAACAATAAAATAATGATTTGTAGAAAAGATTTCACATTTTGTCAATCAATTTATGTTTTATTTGATACAAATATTTGAAAATATTATTAATTTTGTTTTATATGAAAAACAGTGGTATTTCTGGTCTATTCTCTAAAATTGACCACAAATTGAACCAAAGTAGTTAAGACATTGGAGTTTATTAATACAATTTATTGAACTGGTATTACAGGTTCTCTTATGTCACATAGGATAACATAGAGGACATGGAATACATTGTTTTGGCTTTTGTTTTCTTAACATCCTTAGCGAGAATTGTTGTTCATTGGAATAAAGGGGAATAATTCTGAAATAAGTTTGAGGGCTTATAGTATGGGCTGAAATGTGAAGATTTTTCAGGTCGAAACTGTTTTTCGAATACCAACCGGTATATTTAGTTACGGTATATTACAGTTGATGACCAAGGTAAACTCCTGATCTTTTAAAAATGCACAGATAATAGATTAACTTTTTAGTGTTTCGCTGAATGTTATTATTAGAGCATTCCAATATATTTATTTATTATTGGGGTTATATTCAATGAAATATTGATTTAAAAATTTAAAAATATTTAGTTATATTTATTTATTTATTTATAAAATCGCAGAATTTTGTCAATTTTTGCAAAAAAATATAAATCAAAAATATTTCGAGTTATTTTAAATAATCTCTATAACGAAAGTAGCCAATCAGGGTCCAAATTGTGGATTATTGAGCTTATTTTAACCAAATTTGATCAAATTTCCAAGTAAACATAATAAAAATTGCAACGCGTTAAAATTTGGCTTAAAATGTTTAAGGTTATTTGTTTTTTGAAACAAGGGGTATATTAGCAATATACCTACTCAAGGCGTAGACAAGGTCGGCTGAGTCAGAGGGGGTATATGGGGTGGGATATTTTGAGAAAATCTCAAAAAGTCTAAGAGATATAAATATTTTCAAAATATGATAAATGCACAAGGGGAGTAAAGTTGAAGTACAAATTTTTAACCTCCTGCGCAACAGATCAGGGGAAGGTATTATGCATAATCTTAAAATCAAGGTAGTATTTAGGCTATATTTTTCCCCTTGGTTAACCCTGAATAGCACTAACAATAAAGTAATAATGTAATTTGATTTTGATATACTAATGCTAAAACTCGATAAAACTATACAATTAAATTCGAAAATCTCATATTGCTAATCTAAAGTATGTCTCTACCAAAGAGAACTTTGACTTGTGTGTAAGTCAGCTTGAATTTTGAGTTCATTAAGTCCGGATCTACTAAATACACGTGTTTTGACTTATAAACTTCTTTTATTAATTTGAATAGATTTCAATTATATTCACTGTTAAATGTTATTATATGAAAGATAATGCTTAAGTTGTTGACTGAAGCTTAAGTCCTAACTTGTTTTGAAGTTCTTTTCAAGTAAAGCATATGCGTCTCTACACATGACTTGAGAATTAAAATCAGACTTAAGTCCTCAGTGGAGACATGGCTTAAGCCAGTTTTCTAAAAACAGTTATTTCTTATAGTTTTATTTGTTTAATTAATGTATTTGACTTCCGATAGATAGTAAAGAAACAATTGCCGAATATTTCATTGATATTTGAAGTATAGTATTAACGGTTTTTTCCAATTCAATACATATACTCTGATACCAATAAATATTTTCATATATTGATTTAAAATTGAAAATATTTAACAAACTTTTAAAATATTGATTTATATTTATTTATTAATTTATAACTTTTGTCAAAATAACCTTTATTTTACGATTCGTAAAGAACTCGAAACCTTTTTCTGATATCACTTTTCGATAAAAATATTGATTTATGTATTTTGGAATGCTCTAATTATTATTAATGCATCGAATATTTGATATCTTTTATATACTGTGTTATTTGGTATTAAGTTGTTATTTGTTTGTGTCTCTGAATCCATTCAAAATTTAATTAAAAATTACGTAATTTAACAGAATTCTGAATAATTCTGCAAGAATTTGACAGAATTCAGGCAAATGATGAATTCTGTAATAAATTAACAGAACGACTAAATTTAGCAAGAATTTGACAAAATTTTGTTATTTTCTATACTTTAGGCAGAATTTTACAGAATATTTCAAAAACGACACCAATTGACCCAACGGCGAGAAGAATAGCGGATACAATATAATATAGCCCTACACTTATATGATTTTGTATGAAGCAATGTATAAAATATAGTACTACTAACGCATATATTTTATTCATTGCTTTATACAAAACCATATAAGTCTAAAATTATATTATATGGTATCCGCTATTCTTCTCGCCGTAGGGTCAATTATGTTAAAATATTTTGTCAAAATCATGAGACCTTATTTTTTCATCACAGGGTATTCCGCATTTCGACTATATCCTTTCCATTGCTCATCCCTAAGTTATATTTACTTCATTTTTTTAAGAATATTTTGTGAAAATTAGCCAGATTATATCTAATTGATAATCTTTATTTGATAAAGTGTTATATACAGTTGCTTTTAGACTTTTTCAAAATAAAAAAGCTTGAATTCAATAAAATTCAAGAAATTAGATTAAATGCAAGATTATACTATAATTAAATTAAACTATTAAATTTTAAAATCTGTTAATTATGAATTTCCATTAGAATAGGTTTATAATGAAATTTTAAATTAATAATAAATAATATTTTATGAAATGCTTATAAATACTGTCATATGATTTGTGTGACGTAAAAGTAGTCTAACGCTAGTTAACTTGTTTTTCGAATTATATCAAATAATTCATATTTAGTCTCTTTTATGACTAAAACAATGTTTAAAATTGTTTGAATAATAAAATACTGATTAAATTAAAAATAAATTAGAATATTTACATTAGATCTTGTGCTTTGCGTTAACTTTGAGTGCGTTTCTCTCAATTGCGCTACACTTCAATCTCACAACTCATATCATTAGAAACAATAAGTTTTTTACTTAATATTCATTTAAAGACTTTGAACGTTAAAATAGAAGAAACTAAAATATATATTTTGTCGAAAGTATTTGACTATATTTTGTGAATTTCTTTGCAATTAATTTTCAAAGTCTTGCTAATGCTCTTCAAAAAATATTAAACAATAGTTTTTCTAATAATTTTGAATAATTGCTAATTAATTAAATAAATTACATAAACTTTGTATTACATTCATAGCTGAAAATTAAGTGCAAATTAAATAAAAATTTTAAAAAATATTTAAGAAAAGAAAAAAGACTTGAGAATTTACAATATTTGACACGTCCTCTGAGTTGGAGGGTTTAGCACTACGCGAACAGCTTCTGTGAATACCTGTGCAAAATTTGGGAAAATGAATAATAAAATTAGTGCAAAATAAATGAATTTTATTAGTTTTGTTGAGTACTTCAGTAACTCCGGTCATATTGAGTGCAGAGCACTCGACATATTTCGCGGCTTTTATTTTGTTCGACAACTTTTTGCCCATAGATTTGGTTATATATTGTTTGACTCCATTGTCGTCGGCGTTCAGATGTGTTTGAGATTCTCTCATATTATTCACACCATTAGGAAGTCTGAGATCTGTTTTGGTTCCGACCAGAATATATGGAGCCTTCGGACAGTGAGCCTTCACTTCTGGCTGCCATTTGGCTGTTATATTGTGATAGGAGTGGATGTTATCAACACTAAAGCACAGGAGGAACACATCGGCCTATAAATGGTTTACAGGGAATCCAATTAATTGACAAATATATTATGAATTCCATTATAAGTTATAACCAGTAATATTCAAGAATGAATGCCCAATTCATCGATTTGTATTCGTAATCTCTTAAAAGTCCCTTTATTCTGAGCTCAAATAATAATACAAATTGATGAATTGAGCATTCTTGAATATTACTGGTTATAACCAACAGATAACCAATGAAGAATGCAATTGAAATAAAATTTTTGAATCTCGAATTTTCGATTTTGACCAATCTCATCAGAAAGAGGTATAAAAAGACACATTTCTCATGGAACCATATTTCTATCTCATATCGTTCATCTTTTAAAGGTATATTCTCGATGATAACGCAGAAATTCATGGCTGTTGGTTATAACAATTAATTAGAACATAGAATAACAAACCCCTGGATAGGAGAGAGGTCTCAATCTTTCATAATCTTCTTGGCCAGCGGTGTCCCAAAGAGTTAAATTGACATTAGTTCCATCGCAGTCTATACTTCCGGCATAATTCTCAAAACTAATATATTTATGTTTGCAATTAATTTTCAAACCATAACAATAATATTGAATATAATAGTGAAGGAAAAAAAGTTTAAATAAACGAAATATGAAGTTATGTTAAGTCAAAATAAACAAATTATGAAACGAGACATACACTGTGGGTATGTATTCTCCGGTCGGAAATTTGCCCGTTGTATAGCTTATCAATAGACAAGTCTTTCCAACCGTTCCTAATTATGAACACAATTATAAATTTTCATATCTATTCAATCATTTATTAGTAGTTTTTGTCTAATTAAGTAATTTTATATTATATATTCCATTGATTAATAGCATACATACCATCGCCAACAACAACCACTTTGATTGAGCGACTGAAACCAAACTCTGATTTACTTGTCATTAGAATAATATATTAAATCAATATTTATATAACTGAATGCTAACTAATTTGTTAATAATATAAAACCAATTATTATTAATTAAAAACTAATACAAATGAGAGCACAAATAATACGATGATTAGTGAGAAATAGTAGAGAATTGCTTGAAATCAGATACGCCTCTAATACTAATTGAGCGAAGAATCGTTTTTTTCAACAGTAGTGTACTGTACTGTATTGTACAAGATACTATTTGGAGAATATAATATCCAAATACAGAGGTTGTGCTTTGCTATGCATATATTGGCACATATTTTACCATAAACTTCACTCTATTATACAATAACTTTATAGTGTACTGTAGTAACTGCACAATTAATAGTTAACTTCCTTTTCAACTCTAGATCTCTTCCCGTTAGTGATGTTTGAGTCAAATAATTGTTTATTGAAAAACTAACTATCAGTTTATTAGTTGTTCTTTCATTCAATGTGTTGTTCGGTCTGAACATTGACTGTAGAATCGAAAGGAAGCGTTGATTCATTGAGTAAGAAATAGAGATGATATTTGACTTAAGTATTACACTATTGCTCTGTAAATGTGTTCCTATTATTAAAAGACTTTATATGTATTAAAGAGCGCAGAATTTTCTTTTGAATGCCTCTTATATTATATGAAAGTGGGAGTCAAGTGAAGCACTTAATTGTAAACGCTTTTGGGGTTGAGTTTTAAGATCTATTTCAATACAAGAATACATAATTTTTATATTAATATAATATATCTTTTATGATATAATTGATGAAAACTAAAGTATTTTATTCATAAATAAAACTTAGAAGAGATAATGAATAGAATAGCAAAAAAAAGGAATTTCTCATTTCTCATTACCCTTTCTAAATAAAAGGATTAAATCAAATGCTTTATTCTGTAAAATATATTGCATTAATTTATTTTAATGTTTTCATTTCAACAAAATTCTTTGTTTAAGAAAATGTAATAAGTACTGTACTTTACTTACTATACTTTTCTCCTTTGCTGATATGATAGTCCAATGTTTACTATATGCCTCATCGTTGCTATAAGAATGCGTTAATTTTACAGTAAAAATAATTAAACAGATTCTGTAGAAATGAATCATATGATGAAAATTATTAGTGTTTCGACTCTTAGGAGATAATGAGCTCATTTTTATTTAATTGTAATTTTGTTATCTATTTATTTTTTTAAGTTTGTTACTCCTTTAATAATTATTTAGAACTAGGATGTTTAAAATTATTTGAGGCTTAAATTAATAGAAGTATAATTTATGCCATAAATTTTATGGGATTAAGAGATTAAAATAATTAGAAATTTTTTGATTATTCAAAATGTTTATTGCTGTTTTCTTATAAAATATAATTTTATTTGTTTAAAAACTAAACTCTAATTCACATTTCAATGAATTCGTACTAATATTTTCATACAAATCAATATCAACTCCACATTTAATATCACACTATTTATGATACTATTAAACCTGATAACTGACTGGCTATCTATTGGACATTAAAAAAGTCTATATAAATAGGCTTGCAGCCTGAAAATGAGCACCGTTACGGTAGTATAGAGAGTTAAGACCTCTATAGTGGAGACTTTAAACTGAATAGTTAGTAGATCAACCTCTTAGTGTTTCGCTTTACTTTATTTTATATGACTAATCTGTTTCCGAAAGTTTAATTTCAATATCAAGTAATTTGAAATAAAATTTTGTTATAGAGTTTCTATCAATGAATAAGTTTTCAGTTAGAGGTTGTCGTTCACAGATTAGTCAAGTAAGTTATAATAAGTTATTGATAACATTTGTAACACTAAAATGTTGGTCTAGCTGCATTTTGTCTTAAGTGTATATACTGTATGTGACTGTCATACATCATATCAGAATCCACCTCATGACTAAGCCATAGCTGGATTATGACTAGTACAGGTTGATTATGATTTGATGGTGTAGTGAGAATGAGATTTTGTATTACATGACAAACATGGAGACACCTAATGGTAATAAGTTATAAGTTATTACTAATAACATGAAAAAAATCACCATGTTTAAATATAAAACTTATACTTTTTTTACATCAATTTAAATAATTATCAAAGCAGCTATAATGAGTGTCATAAATAGCAAACATGATGATTCATAATTAAAAATCAAAAAATATTGCCAACTTATCAACAATTCCTTTATTCACAGATTATTATATAAAAACAGTTTTATCGACAATTGCCAGAAAAAGGTTAGAGTTTAAGGAACTTTTCAAACAGAAAGGAAAAACAAATGTACATGTCTTGCACCAAATCAGAATCGACCTGCACTAGTCATAAGTATTAATCTATGGCTTACTAATGAGGCTGATTCTGATTTGATGGAACACAGTTACATATGTCTTTCTTTTTTTAATCATTAGTTCTCAGCGAAAAAATAAATAGAAAACTCATCCAATTCTATAGATAGAAGAGAACATGAATTTAAAGGTTTTAAGAAAATATTCTATACTTTGAATTTAAGATAAAGTCTTTAGATATGTATTATTTTGTCGTATTTTTTTAATCGAGTTTATTGTTCTTTAAGGACACGGCCCTCTCAGCTCAGAGTTGTTATTTTTGGTGTGGGTTCAGACAAAACATTAATAAAATTCTGGAACAAACTAGGTTTATGAGGAATTATAATATTCTATGTTATACAGTATAACAGAGATGTGGAATGGGTCCAGACTGGAATACGCCTCCCCCTAACTTTTGCGTTTAAGTTTTTGTACATATAATCCTAAACTTTGAGCAAAGTGGGAGAAAAGCCCAAAAATGTGAGAAAAACCAAATTACCCTTCATAGAGCTTTGGATCCTCCACACCCCTGGTTATATAAATTTCTAATAATAATGTAATTCTAATGCAAATAAAAATATATGAATACCTGACGATTGTAAAATCTGATTTAATTGGTAAAAGACATGGATCTCTCACTCCTCAAGGTTTTGCATATGCATTCAGGTTTTTTATTCAAAACAAATTTTTTTATTCATTACTCAGTTTTTAAATCGCATTTCAAATATTCATTAACACATAAATTCACTAACAATAGGTTGAATACATAAATTTGAAACAGCATTGTATTCACTCTTGTAGTATATTATTGTAGGACAAAAAATATATAATAATAAACAACTGAATAGAGATTTCTATCAATTGCTTTGATCGCAAATATCTTTTTCATCAGTTCTTAAAAATTAAAACCTTGAAAACAATAAAAAAGAGACTACAGTAGTAACGGAATTATAACCATTGAATTGAAGGATAAAGTCTAGAAAAAACATCTAAAAATAGATTTTTTTCAACACTTGAGTGATTGGCAACAGTGAGATAGAAAAAGATATACATTTCGTGTAATCAATATTTTTTTTCGTTCAAAAACTTTTATTCTATCAAACAATTATCAAATATTGAATCATAAATATGTGGCACAAGTATAAATATTACAGTTAGTGTAGTCATCGATAGAATAGAAAACACACGATTGAAAACTACAGCAATATTTCAGTATTGAGTCGGAAATCAGTTTTAAAAACTATAACAACAAATGATTAGAAAACAAAACAATTATTTCATTTAAATGTCTAAAAACTGCTTTTTTAAAAATTTTCAACTAATGACACGTTCACTATCATCAGCACCGGTATCGTCATTGATCAGAGTACTGGTATCACTGCCACTAGTATTGTTGTTATTGACGGTCCGGTATTCGGTACAGCGTTTGAGTACTGGTTTCGAAACAATAAACAGTAGAGTCAGAGCACCAGTGAATACAAATAGTGAGCAAATAATTGTGGCGATCATTGAGGGACCGGTCAATTGCCAGTGCAGGTCATCCGCTATTTGGTCGCTCACATGGATTGTGAACTCCTGCCAGAGGACAGGGATATGTATTTTAGGCATTTGTCGATATTGTTTAAAACTATTGGCCAATGAGTTGATGTAAACATTCAATTGAACTCTTAATTCCAGTTCTATTGGCGTTCCTGTCATTGGCTCGACGTCTATGAATGGCTGATGTACTGTAGCGTTAGGGACCAGACCTGACACTGTGTTTAAATAATATGGATCGGCGTTGAGGAAGTGCGGATTCGATATGAAAATGGGTGCCCCGTAATGGCACACAGAGAGGTCGAACACTCCCGACGGGAATTCACGGAACGGCATTGAATTGCTGTCATTCGACTCAATATCTCTCAAATTATTCGAGTTTTTCAAAGTTGGATCTGAAACAAGAAATAAAAAACAGATCAGTTTTCCTGACAATTCAAATGCGGGAGTGGGGGAGGGGGTGCTTGTAGGCTAAGTAACTATTTTTTCTTCCCTTGGGCTACAATTAGTTGAACTAAATTCAAGTGCCCCTTAACTCCGGCCGGTTTTACATAAGCAGTATAGTATTAATGTAATCTCAATTCCTATAGAAATAATCATTGTTTTGACAAAAAAAATATATATATATTAACATTATTTCAATATTAGTCTCAAACAATTTTTTGTCAAAACAATAATAAATTTTAAAAAACTAGAATTCATTAAAATGAGGAATGATATCAACAACAAAAGTGTAAGTGAATGTTAGATTTTATATTCAAAACTCACTCAAATAAGTCTCTTCTAACACATCAAACACTTCGGAATCATTTTGTGCTAAATTCTTCACTTCATTAACCATTGATTTGATGTCAAATTTCTTACTAATTAATGGGTCTTTGGGTTTATAACAACTGTTTGGCGGATAATCACTATAATTGGCGTAAGTATTGTCTGAAGGGAAGTAACGATAGACAGAGAGGTCGCCGTATATTGACTTGAGAGCCGACTTCCACTCCATTGACCAAACCCTACAGAAATCAGTGCGAAAGAATAGCAATGAGTTCTCTGCATTGGAAATCGGACTAAAGAGCTCTCCATTTCGTGCGCCGATTAATGAATTACAACGACTTGAGGACCAGAAGCTAAGCTCAGGGCTGCCGTTCAACGATTCAATTGAATTCAGTTTATTTATATCGCTTTTGCCAGAGTTTACAGTAAACAAGCCATCGGTGGACATATTCTTTTTATACATCCACGCGAATGAGCTCTGGTATGGGATGTCAGGGTTGAGTATCGGCGCTAATTTGGTCAGAAGGTCGTCATAGCCGTCGAATATGAGCTCTCGAATAGATTTTTGGATAAAGAATTTTTCGTTTAATCGATTTAATAGGAATATAGCGGCCGTTCTCTTAATCCCATGCAAACCATCAATAAGGTTTAGTGCTATGGCCAACGGGGCGTTCAGTGTTGTTATCTATAATTGAGATTGAGTTCCGATTAGAACAGAGAAATGTGTTTAAATAGTTATTTGTGTATTAATTATGAAATTTTTTCAATAATAATATTTAAAATGCTTTCAAATGTATGTCATTCTATGGTTTAATAAGTTTGAGAATTATTTAATAGGGAATTGTTTTCTTTAATCATTTGATTTGCACTCAATTTCTGGCATAAGTCAAACATAACAATAAGGAAAAACACAATTATGTAATAAATTAATTAAACAATTCATATGTTGTGTTTGTATTGTAAAGGAAGGAAGGATTCAATCAATTGTGAAAAAATTACTTTTATTTGTTATACTAATGAGTCGTTTATTGCACTTATAATAAATAGACAAAACTTAAATAAAATATGAATTTTTCTATTTGAAAGAGAATTTAAAATTTGAAAAAATTCTCTTATATTTCAGTTAGTTTTTAGTCAATTTTTAGTAATTAGATATTAATTATTAGAATTTGTTCTAAATCAATCTTTTTTTGGGAGTTTGAAACTGATTCTAACAATATATAAAAAAATATAAATTCAAAAGAAGATAATTTAAAGCTTTATATAATTTTTTAAAAACAATACATTACTTAATAATTGTAATTATATTCAAATTAGAGGTATTGAATGTCATTAATGTTTTGACTGATTGTTAAGGAAATAAAATTTTTTAAACGATAATAACTATAGACATGTAAAAAGATCCTTATATTCTTTCGATTAGACAATATTATAGTTATTATAAAGTGCAGTACGATTTCATTGTAAATTATATAACAATCTCAGGGGGAAATCATTGGGACAGAGATGATAGAAAATCAAGGTAAACTAGATAACCACAATGTTTTACAAGGGTTATCCTGTCTATTATTTTCTATGTCTATATTGGTCTATAACAACAATGAAAATGTTTCCAAACTAGACACTGGTGATTCAAAACATATTACGGTAGAATATTGCACAAGATGAATCCATCGCTTTTTTCGTATGCAGCTTACTTATACTTTAAACTTTATTTAAGGTTATTCTATGCATTCTAGTATATAGGGATACGCAAAGGTCGAAAAGTCAGGGGGGTATAGGGTACTGATAAGAGCCTTAAAGTCACAGGGGGTATAGGGTGGTGTATTTTGCAATCGTCAAATTCTCGCAGGAACTAATTAAAAATTTAACAGAATTTCGAATAATTTTGCACGAATTTAACAGAAATTGAGAGAATTCAGGCAAATAATGATGAATTCTGTAAGAACTTAACAGAATTTGACAAAATTATGTTATTTTTTAGAATTTAGACAGAATTTCACAGAATATTCCGAAAACTGCGCCTTTGTTTGTTGCCTCATTATACTTAAATCATTTCCAAGATGATAGGGGCTCCTCGTTTTTTCTTCACTACAAAGGGGTATTTTGGCTATACCCCTCCTATGCTCATCTCTACATTCGTACGAACCATAAGTCAGATGCCTGTCTACTTTCGATAAGATTACAACACTGATTCATAAAAACTGAAAATTGAAATCTATGAAGATGGCACAGGTAGAATTAAATGATATTTCCTTATCGACAATTGAAGGCATCTGGCATATTTGAATATGAGCTATAATTTATGTCACCAATAGATATTAATAAAAATACTAGACTACGAACTATGGATCAAATAATATGTTTTTTTAGTGAGAGAAGCAATAAAATTATATTTCAGCCATTTATAAAAGCATTGATAAGACTAAACAATACAAAGACCAGACATACAATTATACAGAGGGCTAAACAGTGTTCAAATATTGAAGCCAGTAAATGGTGATTGGTGGTTATTAAAAATTACCTGTAGACTATTTAAACGACAAAAATTATTTTCTCCCTCTGCCCTCCCATTAGAAACTGTTAATATGTTGTTTCCAAACTATTTTCAAGATCTCAAAAGAGAAACTATAAATAAAATGTTGTTTTACTTGAAATTAATTTATAAAAAAAATTTCCGTTTGAGTGCTTCAGAGAGAGTGCAGTATTAAAACAGACATTGAATTAAGTTAAACTTGAAAAAGTTTCGTTTTTATATGGAAAAACACATGCATTTCAATTAAATATGAAATGAAATTTTAAAACAAATAACGAGATGAAAATGGTTGAAAAGATAAGGACAGGAAAAATGCATAAAAAACTAGTTTTAGGAAAAGAAGATAAGCTAATATTTGATGATTGAAACCAACCGATTGTCTAGTTTTAAGACAATTGTTTGCATTTAATCGAAAAACAGAAATTCAACATTCTTATTATGCATTATAAGAATGAGAATAAAATTATTTGATTTATAATTAAAACTATTTATAGAGTGAGAGACAGGACATGAAGTTTAGAAAACCAGATCTTAAAGCAATAAAAACAATTAAAAATATTAAGAAAACTAATTATTTTTATTGATAAATGACTGACATTTAAATAAGTTATAAATCCTTTTCTGAAACAAACAATAAGTAATAAACAAAAGTTACAAAAAAAACTAAATAAACGTTTAATTTTAAAAAATGATTTCTAAAAGAAAAACCGTTTTCTATATAATGGCAAATAAGTTGTTTTAAGTCAACTGAAGTAAATAATAATTATTATAATATAAATATAAAGAATAAAAAAAGAGGAAGAATTGTCCTAAAAATATCCAAAACTTGATTTCAAGTCATCTTATATTTGAATAAAAAGACTAAAAGTTATACAAAATCTTTATAAAAAAATATATAATTAATGTCAGAATATTCTGTGCATTCATTAAAATACATAATCAAATAAAATGGTTTTTAAAAGTTTATAAATCTTTAAATTAATGTTCATTTTATGCGAAATTTAGGTATACTTTTAAAAATAATAACCAGAGAATCAAAAAATAGTTATTTATAAGACCAGAATAGTTACTAAAAACCACTCAAATAGTTATTATTTGTTGTTGCTTAAATTAACTTTAAAAATCAAAATGTTAACTTAAATATTAGTTTAAACATTTTAAAGCATTTTTTAGAATATTATTTGAGTTTTTTTTGCTTATCAAGTGTAAAATAAGAGTTTTTGAGTGTCTAGTTTTGAAACAATGAAAATGTTTCCAAACTAGACACTGGTGATTCAAAACATATTACGGTAGAATATTGCACAAAATGAATCCATCGCTTTTTTTGTATGTAGCTTGCTTATACTTTGAACTTTATTTAAGGTTATTCTAGGCGAGAGTAGTATTTTCTATTTTCATTCCAAAGGACGGGTATATATCTCAAATGATATTTTAAATTACACTAATATTCTGGCGAGACATTTAACAAATACGCTTTAAGTCTAACACCCTTAAAAAGATAAAGTAAATAATTGACTTTGGTTATAAAAATTAAAGCGGTAAATTCAAAATTTTTGGGACAGTTATTTTGCCGATACACGCCATAGCGACCCATGATTTAGAATGATTGACATTACTTAATATTTCCAATTTTGTATTTATTGGATGTTAATAAGAAATTTCAAAAATGTATTTCAAATATCAAAGAATTTTTAGCAAAGGTAAAGTTATACAAGAAACTAAAATTTTACTGTACTTAAAAGATTAATCCTGAGTGAATTATAAATAAAAATTAATTTTAACTGTATAACCTGTAAAATAATTCTGTTATAACCTTTTTAAATTACAATTATTTAAATATTTTCTTTCTTATTCTTTAGTGAATACCACATTACTTAGCAAATAACAAATAGTTATCGATAGTTAAAATAGTTGGTAACCCATGAAATAGTTATTTATAGTTAAAATAAAATTTCGCAAAAGTGGTCCTCAAGTCATGATTGGTCAACAGCCTAACTCCCAGGTTCATATTATTATAGTATTATACTATAATAGTATATACAGTAATATAGTGATAAAATAGTTTTTATAGGTGACTTTTGATTCTCGGATAATAACCCTTTATGTGTATTAACGTTCTGAAAATATCTGTTCCGTTATCTCTGTGTAAAACATAATTACATCGGAAAAGAAATTAATTAAAAAAAACTTAATTAACTTTGACTTAAAATATCACGAAATGATTGATTGAAATGATTTAACAATCGATACGAAAGGAGAACCGATAGTAAAGATAAAAATCAAATAAAGCTTTTAAAAAACATTGGATTTCAGACAATTCTGTTTAATGAAAAACTTGGAATAAATGATCGAAAAAAACACAAATTAAAACATAACTAAAATTAATTATACATACAGTGAGGGAGAGGTTGTCTGCAGACAGTTGTCTATCGAAATAGTAAGTCATTGTCTCGACGAAAGCAATGCTGTCCTCCCCTGTAAAGTTAACCTGGTGCTTCTTGATATCCACTCGATAGACGAATGGCCCGACTTGTTGCAGATGAGGCGCCGCTCCAGACATCTGCACCTCATCTGGATTTGTGACATTGAAAAAGTAGAATTTGTGGAGTATAGGCACCGGCAGGTCCTTCCATAGGCCATAGGAGGGACTGTCAGGCGTTAACACCAATTTTGAATTAATTATTTTAATCAGAAGGAGCGGTAGTGTCAGGAGTACTGTCACTCCAATCACTACTAATAGAAATCCAGTTGTCATACATATAATCGACGACTTCTTCATTATTAATATTAGTTTTTAATCAAATTTTTTGTTAAAAACACAAACAAAACAATTGAATGGATTTGTTGTCAAAAGAGATGAAAAACAAAAACAAAAGAAAAATGTTTTGAAAAATATATTTTATGAGAAACACAATTAAAATATGAGAAAAATCAAACACAAAGAGAAATATACAATGAATTGATTGATATATTCATTAAATCAGATCTGATTTGGTCTATAAATGCGATTAATAACTCAATTATAAGAAAACAATTGTTTGTAAATAAACGTAAAAATGCGATCAAATGTTTGTTGTTTTCACTACATTAGAGACACTAAACAACTATAAAACTGACTTTAAATTCATAATTAAAATATATTTATGATTCAAATGTTATTAATTAAGTGATTAATTAATTCAATGAAGTCTTATATAATTTTTTTTGATTGCGATTCACATTTGAAAACGCCTTCAAAAATTGCCTTTTGTTGACATTTGTTTCAAATCAAATCATACGCTCTTTCGGTAGAGAAAAGTGCTTTTTATAATCGCTTAGTATTTCAGTGTCAGAGACGACTCACACAATATTATACAACACATACAGAAAGGCCAGGCTATGGGTCGGAGAAATTCACGTCTCTCTCTCTCACTTTTACACCACAACACAGATGAGTACTCCTATTGCACAAAACCTGTATTATTATGTTTCGCACATAGCGTTCAGTTTAGTTTGTTTTTTTTACTTTGGCTTATTTGGCACTGGCTTTTACATTTTACACATGCGTTAGAATTCATTTTCCATTATTTTGTCAGGTTAACTTTTCTTTTTGTTGATGTTGATTTTATGACGTTTGGTCTGTTTAAAAAATAGTCTAGGTTGCTAAATTGTTATTTAAATTTCTTATTTACATGTAAAATTCTTTCTTGTTAATTTTTTTTAAATTTTTCTAAAAATTTTATTCTGTATTAAAAATTATATAAAGTGATAAATAAAATATAAATATATAATATATTAGATATAATATCATTACTCATAGAAATAAGATTCGGATTGAAAATACTTTTCGAATTGATTTTGAAATTAGGTCTTTTCTAAATAATTACTTTTATTACAAACTTGAATGTTTCTATATTCTAATCCGGATGAAATATTGATAACATTGTAAATAAAAAGGACATAATTTTGAGCAGGATGAAATCATTTCAACGAAGATCAATAGTAGTGTTAACTTTATGTAAGAAAGAGAGAGAGAGAGAGAGAGAACACAGAATCCGGAAATGTGTTCACATTTTTATAATTTTAAATAATACATAATATATTCAACACAGTATTACATAACATATACGCATAAAAACCATTTTCTAGTTCATGAAAAGTTAAAAACAAGAAAAACACTTTCACTTTTTTTTATTCACTTATTTGAAACAATTTAAACGATTAAATCATATCAAAAATTACAGTATATTTTGATTGAGTTTGAAACAAATATTCCGTCGGATATTCACATTTTCTTATATGAGATGACAGACGCGAAAAACAAAACAAAACAAAAATGAATGAATGAATGACACAAAAAAAATCTGAATTTCAAAATATATGAAAAGATTATATAAATATGTTATCATTATTTAGAAAAAAATCGAGAGTGAAAATGTTTTATGCCCTCAGACTCTCTCTCACTATCTTATACTTCACATAATGATAGAGTCAAACAAACTTCAAAATAATGTGTATTTAAAAAATTCATTTGGGGAGTGAGTGGAGAGAGAAATAATTTTCTTGTGCTTATCTATTAGCTTATAAGACAGTTTTCACGAATAGTTCCTATGAAAGTAAGAGTGGAGTGCGCTATTTAGCTGTTGGGCTAATTAGTCAAGAATTAGGTGAACAAGTTTTGTGTTTAGAGTAACACAACTTTCACTGCATTTTTTTTATTACAAATTTCTTTATTTCTCATTTCTCTGTGCTTATATAACGTAATATTTAGTAAATAACTTTAACAATTTTATGATAGTTTTAAGTTTTTATTATATTTGTCCGCTTTTTGATAAATGTTTATTTTTTTCAATTACAACTAAATTGTTATAGAAATGCTTATATTTTTTTAGAGCAATGCAAGATGCGGAAGTTCTCTGATGACTAGTATCTTGTCAAAATCTACACAAATAAAATAAAAAGGTACAGTAGTGAGTTATCATTGAACAAATAGTTGATCAACAAGACTGGTTTTGAAGAAGGACGACATTGTTCGATTTAATATAGTATATCCAAATCAGTTATCACCAAGCTCATCCAGAGTATGGGGTATAATGAGAATGTTAACTAAAAAATAACATTCAAAACTGATCGAAGTAAACGTACTATAATACCAATTGATCAGCCCTGGTTAAAATACAACGAAATTCAGAAGAATTTTATGATAATTTGATAATCAAATTCCTGTCACGACTAATCAAATTTTGATTAAATGTGGCAGAAATTCATCAAGATATTACATTGTTCAAGAAAAATTCATTATAAATTTAATTTATAGAATTTGGGTCATTTTAAGTGAGTTTATTTTTGCACCTTGGTTTGCAATAAATAACTAGGGTCTTATTTGAAAGTAGCTCAATTTACAATCCTTCCGTATCTGTGGTGTAAATCAAAATTTTATTGGATACACAATCTAGATTTATATAATCGACAAATGTTTTGTTGTGATAATCAAGTACAAATATTATTATTTTCAAAAAAAATGCTGTAATTTAAGTTTTGTTTGAGAAAAGCAGTTTTTCTATGTATTAAAATTGCATTAATTCAGAAGATCATAAAAACTGATTTACTTTATAATAATTTAGAGTTTCAAATGATTCCTAACGAACAGAACTATTAGATCTCCGACTCTAAAAGCAGATTTAGGTTATAAAAGTGGTAAATAAATTAATGAAATATCAGATGAAATAAAATAATCAAAATATGTTTTAATTAGTAATTGAATTTCAATCTTTATTTAATATAACTTTTAATTTATTTAATTTCTAAAAACACAACAGATATAAAGCCACGAATTTCCTGATGGAAGAAAACTATTCATTTCCTGAAATTTAAAAAAATAAATAAATACTTTTCAAGTTTTTTTAATCAAATATTTGAACAGAAAAAAATGTACTTTTACTGCAAATAAATTTTTATTTTATAAATCTTTTATCGCATCAAAATTCAAATCAAATAATTATTCAAATACTGTAAAAAGAAATCATCCGTCCTATCAATGACTGGTGTGTGTACTCTGTCATTGGAGCTTTTATACAAAATGTAGACTGACCAGATTATTTTTAGCAAAAACTGGAAATTTTTAAGAAAAACCCATTAAAAACTGAACACTTATTCAGACTAATTCAGGGATTGGGAAATGTTGGTTAAGCCCTGAATATCCTTTGTTGTATCCATTGAAAAAATAGGATAGTACGGGAACTTAATACAGTATTATTAAGGAATTTAAGTCTTTATACAACAGAATAGAATACAATAGAATCTGGTTTTCGGACCTCATGTCAGGTAATAGGGTTTGGGGACAAAATCAAAAGATGGATAAGAATATACGAATAAGATATAAAGAATAGAAAAAATCGAGAAATATTTATTGAACAGTGAATAAACAGAGTTATTTCATTTAATTAAATTGAGAGATGTGGAGGTCTAACACGACAGTTGGTATTTTATCCGGCGAGAATCTATGGTGGGGACGTACCTGGAGGGGTATTTTAGAAATGTCAACTTTCTCAACAACATTTGTTAAAGACCGGTTTTATGTCTCTATAATTATTTAATTTTAACAGAAATACAAGTTTAAGAATATTATAAGCATTCGATAGTTTGAAGAGTCGTACCGTTTCTTAAAAAGACTGCAATGGAGGGGGGGATACATCACTGAGAGTCTATAGGGGTATCTGACCAAAACAGTAGGGGGTATTACTCCGACTTGGACCCCTTCATCCTTACTTAAATTTAACAAATTGTAGGCTAATCTCTTAGAAAAAGATCTTTCTTGAATTTCAATAAAAACATTTTACCGCTATTTTACTGCCATTAATACTAAGGATATCTAAGCTGAGCCGAGACGAGTAGGTGTTTTGAGAACATTTTGCTTAGAATTCAGAGGGAGAGGTGTATAATATTGCACATAATATGAAAAATACAAAGGGGGAGTAATTTAAAAACACAAGATTTGCCGTTTGCTCAAAAAGTCAAGGGGTATTTTGCAAAATTTTAGAGACTGGTTATCTTGGATATACTATTCTTTGGCTACATTTAAGAGGAATAAAATTTTCAACATTTGTCAATAGGAAAATCATTGCTCCCTTCTGCCCCTTTCCACAGGAAAAGAGTGGCAGTTTTATCCTTTTGTGTTTCTGGAAAATAGTCAAATAGATATTTGAAGATAAGATAGAAAACTATTAATTATTGATTAATTTTAAAAATTTTAATTTTAATATAACCGATGAAAAAATCTACAAAAACTTCTTTTCTTAAAAAATAATAATTTAAATAACAATTTTGTAAATATAATTAAAATGAATTATTAATAAAATAGATTGTATTCTCATTAATATATATTTGGAATTAAATACTGAAAATCAAAGACTCAATGAATGTTTGCAACAAATAAAGGGTCAAATACATCAATTTCCATGTCCTCCCAGATTAATATTCATAAATTTCCTTTTGGCAAAACATGTCCACCATTTGGAGGGCTGGCCATTGTCGGTGTCAAACACCCGGTTCACTAGCCTTTGGCCACATTCTTGTCTGATTTGTTGCAAATAAGAGCGCATTAGTTCTGATAATTAAAAGTATTTTTTAAAATATGTTAAATATATGTATAAATCAATGGAAATGAATGTTAAAAACTAATTGAATTGTTTGAAGACCTGCTTCTTCTCCGTTCTTCGGCTTTTGATACATCGAATTGAGTGGAAATCTCGGGTCTCCGGGAATGTCGAACCGATTTATGGCCAATTGGGACACCTCTTGAAGCGCAGCGTTTTTATTATTGAACTTTAATTTTTAATTAAAACAAAATTACAATTAAATTAAATAATTTCCATAAAATTTATGTCAAAAACCTTTTGAATTTTCTTAAGACATTCGATGATATATAGAGTCAAATAAATTATGAGTCGATCGGAATCGCTCTGAAAAATAGTTGAATAAAAAAATCAAATATGTGTTAGAAGACCAACAAATGTTTAAATTCTCGTTTAAATCTCATAAATCACCAATTGGTCATTTAAGGAAAAGCTTCTTAAAAAACAGATGAGTAAGCAATGTTAAATTGAATTATCATTTCTGAGCACATGCAGGGATGGGGAAAGGCGACGAAGTCAGGGGGTATTTGGGCGTTTCGTCAGTTTTGCGGCCAATCGCCAGTATATGTCTATAAATGTAATGTTAGAGATTTTTGTCCAACCGGAAGGGGCTATTCCGGGCTATACCCCCTTTTCCCATCGTTAAGCACAGATCAATTGTTAAATTGACAATTATAACGGAGTAAAACAATTTAAAGTATAAAATAAGTATAAAAGTCATAAAATATGTGACAAAAACTGTAAGAAAAAATTGAATTTTAAAAATAAAACTTTTATGTAATTAAACCCAAAACAAACATAACTTGAAATATAAATAAAACCAACAATTATTAGGACTTAAACTACTGAATACCTGAATCTCATAGGAACTGAAGAATACATTGGCCTTAAAGTAAAGTATCGCCTCATCCACAATGTCTATGCCCTCCAACTCCTCTTTGCCCACTGTTTTCATACGAATTGAAGAAACAATAAAAATTAGATAAAATACAAAAGCAATGAATATATGTATGAATACAAACAGTGGTCGTTATTGAGGTTAAGCACAGGTCCTCTAAATTTGGTCCGAAATGTAAGTAAAGATATGTTTGCAATCGATTTATTGCTGACGAGTGTTGAGTGATATGAAGGCATTGAATACAACAAAACAGTAATTAATATAAACTAATAATCAATTTATAACTAATTTCTAACGAGTTTTCTATTTTCTCTTAATTTGGTTTAAGTTTTTTATATAATTTAAATCAAAATCAATTCAATTGAAAACATTATCGTTTTGTCTGATATTTCATATCCTTTTACACCCATTTATGACCAGTCAATGAGGGCTTCTGACGTCAATTGTGGCGCAACCAATCACAATGCAGTCCTTACTCACTATTTATACAACCTGTCTATACTCTCTCCTTAACATTATTTTCCCGGTTGCCATAATGCATGAAATGCGATACCAGTACTGTTACAGTAGCAGGATTAAATAAACGATAAAGTTAATACAGATTTTACTGTATATAATAATTAGTAATAAATCACTAAAAATCATGCCTATTGATGAACAAGACTTTGTTCAAGACTATCACAGTTCAGGTATGCTTAGAATAAAATTGAACAAAAGAATGAAATAGTAAATGATATTTATTGAAATAGCAATTGACTAAATATATTGATTTGTTGTTTTATTTTGATTGTCATAAACAGTGTTGATCAAAACTCAAATTCGCGCTCATTTTTGATATTTACACTGAGTTCGCGTTGAGAATCTTAGTAAGAAATCTAAGTTAGAAAAGTCTGCCGAGCGTTCGTATTAAGATACTTAGTAGTGATTGTAGAGACGCCTATACATTGAAATTGAATGAGCGCTTACTCATTTACAGACTATTGGCAATCTTGAGCGCATGCTCAATCAAACAATTCTAAGTAAGACTAGTTCGAGTGAAGATTCTTAGCTTAGAAATCTAACTTAGATTGTGAAAATTTCAATCTTAGTAAGTAAGCTAAGAAATGAGTTCGAGTGAAGAATCTTAATAAGATTCTATCATAGATTGCTTAACGCGAATTCAGTATTAAGTTCATCAGTCTTAGACTGTTCTCCCTGGGGGATCTTCTTATATACTATATATTATTTTTAGAGGGAGTATTTATTGAAGCAATCATATTGGGGAGCTAATCCACTGCTTATCCGTCTGTCATGCGCTTAATTTGACTTTTGACGAAGCTCTACATCAAGGAGAACAGACAAGATACTTTTTGTCTGGAGAGATACTTTTTCAGTGGTGTCTCCTCACTGAGTACTAACCGTAGTCAAACCTGCTTACGGATTACCTAACCACTCAGCCACTGAACTCCTCTTAAATTTAAATGTTAAATCTGTTAGTTTTTGAATAAACCTTGAATAAAAATAAAGTTCAGAAAATCTTGTCCAAATCATCAGATTATTAAATTTCAGATCATCTTTAACATAACGCAATCGTGTAAGGTGATTTTGTAAATATATTATTCTCTAGAATCAGAGTCAGTCGTCCTACAACTTATTTTATGTGTGACAAATGGCAATTACAATTGGTTCAACAAAATTGTGCGACTGTTGTAATTGGTTTAAAATTTCAATTATATCTCTCCACACAATAGCATAAACTTTCTGACGTCAGCTAAACGAGGACTCCCTGGCGTCAAAAACATTAGCACTATATAATATGGTGTGCGCACAGGTGGGAAATTCGTTGTATAATCTATTTTTTAGTATTATTCCGCCCTGGACGCATTATCGGAATTTGAACCAGGCTGCACTATACCCTATCAGAACACTCACCTACTCTAACAGATAAACAAATAATAAGAGAAGTGATTTCTCTCAAGTACATATTTACTCTTAAGCTAGAATACAATCGGAGTTTAAAACTAAAACTAAAAATGAGAATTTTATTAATTTTATTAATAACCAGTTTATGTGTTTGTTTGACTACTTGTCGAACCCCAGGTATTAACACTACTATTAGACAATATTATGTATTGTTTAATAAGTGAACAATTATTTTACAGCTATTAATGATTTGTGGAAAATCGCTTCAACAACAGCACCAGTAGTGCAACAAAACGCTACCATTGAGTTGATTAGAAGAGTTTTGCCTAAAAGAGCGCATGAATTCCAAGTAGTTATCAATACAGAGCTCTTGAACGACGATAATAAAGATAAGTTTGTTGTATGTCTTGTTATATAATATGTTTGATATTTAGAAACTTTTTTTTCATATTTTCAAAAAAATTTATTTATTTTTCTGAAAAAAGTTAGAAAGCGTTTCGGACAATAAGATTCAGATCACTGGCACCAGTGGTGTCAGTGCTGCCAACGGATTCAATTACTATCTAAAACGTTATCTCAATTGTTCCATCTCCTGGTCTGGAGATCAGCTAAAGATCACTTCTGCAGTTCTGCCAGTTATCAAAAGTCCGATTCAAGTCGTTATTCGCGATAAGTATTGAATATTATTTTTATTTTTTTAATACTATTTTTTTACCATTTGTTATAAAACAATTCTAAATTGTGTTCTGGTGTTAGACTTCGTTACTATCAGAATGTCTGTACAGTTAGTTATTCGATGGTTTGGTGGGATTTTAAACGATGGGAACGAGAGATCGATTGGATGGCAATGAGAGGAATCAATTTTCCACTCGCTTTCAATGGCCAGGAATTGATTTGGAGAAAGGTTTTAAATATTTTACCCTAGCTGTAAAATAATTTAATATTAAGTAAATGTTCAGGTATTCCAAAAGTTCAACCTGACTATTGCTGAAATTGATGACTACTTTACTGGGCCTGCATTTTTAGCATGGTATAATTTTGCATTGTTTAGCCTAATATATTTTAAACCATTCTAGCTTGTAGCAATGTTCTAAACGTATTAGATTATTAATATTTGTTCAACATAAAGGAACAGGATGGGAAACATACAGAACTGGTCGGGACCATTGAGCGAGAATTGGCATAACTATCAATCAGTATTGCAAACACAGATACTTAAACGTATGCGTGATTTAGGTATGATTCCAGTGTTGCCCGCATTCGCTGGTCATGTGCCCAGAAATATTACCCGGGTGTTGCCAGATGCTAATGTGACCAGATTAAGCAGCTGGAATAAATTTAATGAAACATATTCCAGGTTGATTTTAATGATCTAAACTACCCAAACTGGTATCCATTCAAGCTAATCTTTTTCCATTTAGCACAACATTCCTAGAACCGGATGATAAATACTTTGTCGAAATTGGATCCACATTCATTGATGAGGTATTTTACATAAACCTAAAGTATTACAAAAGTTAATTTCTCGAATTAATTTTTTAAGATGGATAGATTAAGAAACAATTGTTGTTATTTTTGTTTTTTAAATATAATAATTAATGTTTCATTCTTTGTCATAGTACCGATCCATTATGTCCATATTAAATTTCACCTTTGTAGCTTAGTTTTATAATGTTTTAGTCCTATAATTTAATAGTAATATCTCTTTTTAAGAAGATTTTAAAAATTAAACAATAACTCATTAATAATTGCAAATTTCATAATGTTATAATTTATCATGTTAATTAAAGTTATCTCGACAAAATAAAAAAGGATTTCATGATTTCTGCCTTTAATAAATCAATATCTTCTATCTGAATTTTCACTTGTAACTCCTATTATAGTTTCGATATCATGGCTAAATTTATCAGAATGTTAAAATATATTTCATTACACATTTGTAGTATAAATCAATGTACGGAACCGATCACTTCTATAACACAGATCTGTTCAACGAGATAACGCCCCGTTCCAGGTTTGTATTAAATTTATAGAATAATAAAAAAATCTTTCAATAAAAAAAGGTTAGATTTTATTTTAATTATTTTTAATCTATAGATCGATAACATATTTGTCTAACTGTGGAAAAGCTGTTTACGAAAGTCTGATTAAATCTGATGCGCAATCCATTTGGTAAATAAGCTTGAATTAAATTACCAAGGCTTACAGTTTAAATTAATAAAACAATGGCAATAAAAAAATGATAATCATCAGGGCCTTGGAAAAACTCTCCTGCCAACGTAGTAATTTTACTAAAATAAACCCTGCAACATTTTCATAATAAGCAGTCATTGCTTTCAGCAATTATGAACCGCTTAATTAAAATTTTCTTATTATAAAATAATTATCGCCTATTTTTGGCAAAAAATATCTAGAAAACTTTCTAAATTACAATTACTATCTATAATTATTGTCGGGAGTCTGTGTTAAACTGGGTCATATTCTGTTAAATCAGTGCACTTCATAATGGAAGTTACCATTTTATCTTTGTCGGAGTTTTAAGATGTATTTTAATATAATAATCTAGGTATAACCCTTTATTACTTCGTATGGTCTGGTGATCCCTATTTGTAGTGTAAATAATTATAGTTTGTTTATAGAATTAATCTATTTTTTTTATTGAGAATTTCAAATAATAATTAATATTATTATTTGTTTATTACTTTGAAGGGTAATGCAGGGTTGGCTATTTGAGAATGATCCAGGTTTTTGGCAGAAGGACCAGGCCAAAGCACTGTTGACTTCAGTGCCACAGGTGAAATTGGGCAGATTTGTTCAAATATAGTAATTAATATTGTTTATATATTTTTAAATTTTAGGGCAAACTATTGATTTTAGACCTGTTCTCTGAAC
>JAQFXN010000136.1:0-28834 GCA_034693365.1 Liacarus xylariae | reverse complement strand
CGTTTAGACTGACTCCACCTCTTAAACAGTATAAGAAATGTAACGATAAGTGGTGTTCAACACCACTTTTGTTAAGGACAGCACTATATTATCATTTTTGGTGTAGTTCAGCCACTTTTTTCTCAATCTCTAGTTTTAAATTTAGCTTTAGAGGTATTGGGTTTTTAATTAAGAACTAAGTTCTGCCCTTTAATGACAAAAAATCGTCAGAATTAAGCGCCAGTTTTAAGCACCAAGCATACAGTAAAACACCAATATATTTAAACACTTCAATTAAATCCATTTTGACTATTTTTTTATGAAATATTATTTTTACTATTATATTGAATACTGTAGTAAATAATTATTTTTAGCTTTATTTATACAATATTTTATATAATACTTAAATAGAGAATAATAGATTAACTTGTTCAGTACTAAGTATTGTTACAGTTAGAGTTATTTAATAAATTCAATACTGCACTGTGGAAGAAATGGATAAAGAGGAGCGCCTACTATGTTCTAAACCAGAGGTGGCCATTCAGCCTACTTGAAAATTCTTACACATATATCATATCATTAATACTTGAGTTGGAGTTTATAATCTTTTATTTTAATTCAATGTTCATAACAAAACCTTATGTTTAAAATTAATGCTGATATTAAAATAATAGGTTTTGTGAGTAATGTTTAAAATGTGATTTATTTTTGTACGACTTTGTTTTAAACTTATCTTTTTTAAACCGATGCATTAAAAATATTGGATAGCTTTAAATATCGCTTATATAATAGTAATTATACTCTATATTAAATATTCGGGCGTATTCCTCAATCCCAGAGCATTTGTCAGCTCTTCTGACTGTGACTCATAACCGGTGTACTCTTATGACTCATTGTAGACTTCAAGAAAAAGTTTTTAAACATACTTTAAAAGTAATAGCAGGTGAATATTTTAGTTAAAGTACCCTAAGTTCTGTAAGATTAGCCACGGCTTATCTCAAGAAAAAAGTGAATTTTTTGAAAAAATTAACGACAGGCTTATACGATAGGCTTATGTGTTAAACTATTTTCTCACAAATTAAAGATTTTACAAATAATATATTTTGAAAATTAAATGTTTTCCATGAAACCCATAAAATTATTCACCTGATTCAATATTGAAGTTTACAAATAATTTCCCTAAAACATTTCATATTTGGGTTTTTAACCATCTAGAAATTTTGATTATTCGTGTAGCATTTACGTATTTCAGATATTTTTATCGAAATATTAAAAAAATTTTGTAAATTATCGAACAAGTGATTCAATTACTTATAATTGTAAACAAAAATAAAAATTAATTGACCAAATTTTTACAAACACTGACACACTTTTTAATTTCGTCTCCGGCTAATACGTTAGGTCCGGCTGATCTGTTGTAATATTTTACTTTTGGAATTTATGCTATTTTCTATACCTCGGCTTACCTGACAGAACTTAGGGTATATTAAATGTTGTAGATTGTTATATATTTTCTATTTCATTCAGTTTTACTCAATTTCTATCATTCATCAGGTTCTATTTTGAGTCTGATTTCAAAAGTAATGAATATATAAGTTAGAGAAGTGTAGGAATATAACGATAAGATTGCTTATAAATAGAAAATTATTGAACATAAAAATTGAGCATCTTTGATTAAACGAATTTGACATAAACAGGATACCTTATTATTTGACAGTTTGACACAATACAGTATTTTAAATATTGTAATTAATTGCTACCCCTCTTGATCTCAAATTAATTGTTGAATTTATTATTTTGCTTAAGACTTAAAATATATTTATTGTCTCAACTCTTAAAATAACATAAATCTTCAAAAATCCCGGAGTTCAGGGCTGACATGTGTGCGCTAAGAATAGTCTTATCTGTCATTAATGATTGACTCATTATGTTTTAATTTTCAAGTTTAGAATCAATTTTTTCAAATATTATTTTAAATTTCAAGAAAAAACGAATATTTACGAAAATAGAAAATCTAATTTAACATTCTTGTGCTGTTGGGGTGCGGATAGAAAATTGCAATACATTTCAAATTACTGTAATAGTATATAGAAATTGTATAAATGCTACAAAAATATAACTTTCAATCAAAAGAAATTATTTTAAGAATTTAAAGCAGATTTGAAATCTGTTGAGTCGGCAGTAATCAGGGTTTGACTGAAATGGCAGACCATTAACAGGTATTAGATTTTGGGTTTTTTGAACGCCATTCTTATACTATTATAGTATAATAAGAAATTTTTCATGATTTGGTCATAACTTGTTTAAAGACTTTGTATTCCGCACAAAAATAATTTAATTATTGCTATCAAATGAATACAAATTTTGTCAAAACAAATGCTTAATTTATTTTGTTTAAAATTCTGATTAAAGATAAGAAGAGCTTATTTTTCAATATCAAAGGCATAATATTTATATTGAAATGATTGATAACTTTAAATAATGTTTACCTTTAATAACATCATATTTCTTAGTGTAGAGTAAGTCTTGTGTCTTATAGTCTTTAAGTGAGACATTAATTGATTCGCTTTTATGTGATATAATAACTATATTTTCGTTTGAATTCAAGCGAAACTTTTTTGGTGTTATAACTATTGGCGATATTTCGCATCTAAAAAAACAAATAATAAAATTAATTAAATATAGAATTACTTAAATATTTAGATATATATGAAATCACAAATTATTCCAATCATTCATTACATAAATCAAAAATTAGAAAAACTTTCTTATAATTCAAACACTGATAACAGAAATAAAATAAACTAAATTCAAAGTCAAACTCTTTCATCGATTAATTGCAATCAATTTTTTGTTCAAAATTTAAAACAAAACTTTTCGAAACTTAAGATATTTTCGAGAAGATATAAAATCAGAGATACAGAAGGGGTATTCAGCCTAGGAAATTTTACCAAGACATAAATGTTAAACTCCAAATAGGGCAAGACCCCGGTCAAATGCACCATCTTATCAATCTAATTTGATTTCAAGTGCTAAGTACTAATCAGGGGTAGTCAGTGTCGGCCGAGTTGTATAGGAGGGAGGGTAGGGGCTATTTTGAGAAATATTTTCTTGAAACGTCAGGGGGTATACAAAATTTCAAAACATGAAAAATGCACAGAAGGATAGAAACATGCAAGGTAGGAACAAGTTTTTTGTCTACGGCGCAAAAAGTCAGGGGGTATTTTGCAAAATTTTCGATATGCGTTGCACCCCCTCCCCATTGGCTACTCATGGTGTTAATATTTTAACACTCGTCAAACTATTATTACTTAATTCTAACCCATTTTGCATCATTTGACTAAGTTCTGTGGTTTCGTGCAAAACAGTCAAAATCTGTTTAAATAAGTAGTGATATATAAACATCAGTCATTTCCAAATCCTCCTGAACCCCCTTAAGCTCACATCTAGAAAAGATGTACATGATGCTTTTGCCATTGGGCATCCATGTAAAATATTAGAGACGTTCAAGACTTACTTGTATTGAGTGCTTATCAATAAAATTAAGTAATAAATAATTTTTGTTAATTTCATTTTTAATAACTTTTGAGATTTTCATTGAATAACACAATCATATTATCGATTAAGAGAATCACAAATATTTAAAATATTTGAAAAACAATGAAATGAAATGAGATTCACAACAAAGTATAATATTTGATATATAAATATGTATTAATTGAGTGAATGAATGGCACAAAAACACAAAATAGTTTTAATATTTGATAATAACTTTCACTTTTTCTCTAACTTTTTTATCAATGCATTGAATTAAATGAGAAACTTATGCGCACTTTAACTATCAGTTAATTGTTTGTAAATTGCATTCAATTCTATCGCATTTCACTTTAGTATTCATTAATTTTCATCAATTAGTAGACAATTAGCCGATAAATAAATGCAATCATTGATCACTCGATAAACAGTTCATTCGACAAACGAATGAATAGTTTTAGTGTTTGTCTTGCATTCACTCAGATTTGTATTAAAATTATGAAAACATTACAACATTTGGCGAATCGACACAACATTTATAACACTTTTAAATACAGTACTTCAGTATTTAAGTTAATTTAAAGGGATTTCAACACAATTGCTATCAAAATTAGTTCAATACTATATTAGACTAGATTTCAGACATTATTTCCAATCGTTTTCATTATATTTAATTAAAACAAAACTAATATTTAATTCAATTCAAAAACAAGTGATTAAATGAAAACTCAAATCAAGAAAATTATTTTTATATTCAGTCACTTATACTTACCATATCTGATAAGAGGAGTGAATTGCAAACTATTTTAATCCACTGCAGGTGCGAGTGATACGTGATTTTTGCAGTGGATTAAAATGGTTTAGTTAGCAGTTCTCTTATCAAATATGGAGTATATGTTTAATTAATATACAATTATTTTTTATTTTCTATATAAAGTTTTAATTCATAATATTTTAAGAAATTTTAGTAAAATAATTTTTGTGAGTAAAATAAATTCAAATATATTTCAAATTCAAACATTCCAACGAACTTATTTCACACAACCAAACCACCAAACTGAGTCCTGTATTGGCTCTGTATTATAATCATACATGAGGA
Source organism: Liacarus xylariae (assembly GCA_034693365.1). Taxonomy (NCBI): domain Eukaryota; kingdom Metazoa; phylum Arthropoda; class Arachnida; order Sarcoptiformes; family Liacaridae; genus Liacarus; species Liacarus xylariae. The sequence continues at coordinate 24,222 of JAQFXN010000136.1, read as the reverse complement.
GCTCGTTAGCATTAAATGAATGTAAAATGTAAACAAAACACGTCATCTTATAGAATTATACAGCACATATTAGCAATGAAGTCAATGGCTATACAACTGCTATGCTAAGCTGCTACTCATGTATGATTATAATCCTTTAGAAAAATAATAAATATATAAGCACTTCTTAACCATTGAGTTCCAAAATGCATTCTATAAAACTCGGAGGTACTCTGATCCACGAAACTCTCTACAACGAAAATCACTTTAACGATACACTCTTTAACGAAAATCACTTTAACGAAACTCTCCTCAACGAAAATCACTTTAACGAAAATAACTTCAACGATACTCTCTTTAACGAAACTCTCTTCAACGAAAATCACTTTATCGAAAATCACTTCAACGATACTCTATTTCACGAAAATCACTTTAACGAAAATCAATTTAACGAAACTCTCTTCAACGAAAATCACTTTAACGAAAATCACTTTAACGAAAATAACTTCAACGAAACTCTCTTCAACGAAAATCAAAATAACGAAAATCGCTTCCACGAAAATATTTTTAATTAACGAATAATCCCTAAAATTTTAGAAAGTTTGAGTTAAAAAAAAGCTTCCAGGTAGCCCATTTGGGTAATCTGAGGGCTTTTTTGATTACTAAGATGTTACCTATAATCCATAAAATGCTTAGAAATGTTTGAGTGACCAACAAAACCCCCAGGTAGAACATTTTAGCTACCTGGGGGCGTATTTTATGTCAGAAGTTTAGTCTTTACAAATAATTTATTTATTAAAATTTACATTAATTAGAAATTAAATATATGTGCTATAGCATGTAAAATTTAATCTAACGTCCTTTCATGACGAGAATCAATAATCTGTTGTAAAATATCTTCTCTTTCTTTGTAAATTTTTCTCTTTTTACAATTGGGTTCATAAAAACTGACGAATCGATGAATTTCTTTCTCATAAGATTTCTGTTCTTTTTTCATTACTTCGATTAGTTTCCACAAACCAACATGTATATTTCCCACTAAAACACCAAAACGTCTATGCTAGGCTTCCACTTTGTTCTGAGTTCGTGGATAGCCTTTTGAATGATTTTCATAAATGGACCAGCGGCCAGGTGGGAAAATTGGCGGACGCATTCGATTTCTAACTATTTCTCTTTTTACATAATTTTCGTCAAACCATTGAATTAACAGTGGTGCTTTTTCTTCAATCAGAAGTTTAATCTAAATTAAAATTAATTAAATAATTAGCATAAAAGGCCCCCAGGTAGCTCGAATGGCCAGATGGGTGCTTTTTTGGTCACTGTTACCAAATGATTTTATATGTTTCACGGTTTATAAACCAAGTTTATAAAATATTAAAAATTCTGTGACCAAAAAAACCCCCAGATATCCCACTTAGGCTACCTAGGGGCTATAATATCAAATAAAAATTTTACCGTATTAAATGCTGAAGGAATTTCAACAGCTAGGAGAAATGCCAAAGCCATCAATTTTCGACAATTTAAATTGAATACTTTATCTTCGTTATAAAAAGAAGCATATCGTTTCTCTTGAATATTTCGAAATATTGATTGGCCGAAATGGAAAAGGCAGCCTTGATTGAATGTATTGAAAGAATGGCGTACTTGATTCATTGCAGCCTGTTGGGAATCTGTAATTACTATTTCTGGGTGTAAATTGATATTTAAATCAATCGCTATAGTCTTAATTTCTCCGAATAATTCTCGATAACAATTTGTTTATTTTGATGACATTAATGCGTAAACAAATGGCAAAATTTGATGGTATTTGTCGTTTCCAATTCGACCATGAATTGTGTACAATTATCTGAAAAAATAAGATTTCTACAATAATTAGTTAACATCTAAATGACTAACAAAAGCCGCCAGGTAATCCTGTGAGTTACATAGGGGCTTTTTTCACTCAGACTTTAATATTTTATAAACTGGAATATCTGAGTGACAAATAAAAGCCCCCAGGTAGCTCAGTAAAGCTACCTGGGGGCTGTATAATTTTTGTGTACCTGAAGAGTGATGGAGATGTTTTAAATGTCCAATCCATTATCCAAAATGATTATTTGGATAAATATTTCAAATTTGATTTTGTTGTGAATAATATTATAATTCCACCGTTTTCTAATACGATTTTATTAGTAATCAAATGTATACAAAAAATCTTTTGATATTTGCATATCAACCAAATCATCTAAAGTTTTCGGTTCAAGAGGATAACCGTTATTTTTTCTCCTTACTTTATGGATCTGAATTAAATATAAAAATTAAATACTACTTTTAAAATAAAAAAAGCCCCAAGATATCCTAAAAGGGATACCTGGGGGCATTTTTGGTTACTTATGCTTTTCAATATCTTTAATTTTAAAATGACATAAAAAGCCCCAAGGAAGCCCAAATGGTAAAAGCCTAAAGCCCAAGCTTTTTATTTGTATTAAATTTACTTTTTGTTTTAATGCAGAAGCAGTTGGAATTATAATATCAGTTTCGATATTAACCACAAAATTGCTGAAAATTACTGCAGGATTATCATTGCTTGAAATATCTAATCCTTCTGCTTTGTTTGTTAATGTAATAATTTCTGAATCATTAATTGAATTTGGATGGCAATGGCTGTTGATTTAATTATTTCCAATTGATTAGATCATTTCGTAATTACACGACATTTACATTTGAATTGATAATAATTAACATATCTCCAATAATTAATTAATTCATTTGTTTTATTTAAACTTTTATCACAATTATAGAGATATTTGTCTTTCACTAATAAAGGTTTTCACGAATTTTATGTTTAAAATGATTTCCTTTTTCTTGTTGACAAAGTTTCAATCTATAAATAAAATTTTTTACACAAAACTCATTATTTTGTTTTTTGGTATTAAATGAAGCATTTATAGTTATTTTAAAATCAGTACAGTTTGAATAATATTGGTGGACATTAGTATAGACATCAGACTTTGTGTTAGGCCATAATGAGTAATCACAAGTGTTGAGATCTGGTGAGGAAGGTGGCCAAAATGCAGCACATTTATCACTAATAATTCTATCCCCGAAATATAATCTTAGTAAGTTTTTGAAGTGTGTGGCCTTGCACCATCTTGTTGGAATATTTATTGATCAAATCTGTCTCCAACTAATTTTTGTAAATTTGACACAAAAAAATACTTATCATATTTTTATATGTCTTACTATTCACTTTAATATTATGACCCGAATCATCCTCAAAAAAATACGGACCAATAATACCCTGCATTGATATCGCCGCCCAGACAGCGACATATTTAGGGTGTGCAGAGATTTCTTTATTAGGAGGCGGTTTTTCTTTACTATTAATTCTACGATTCTTGTCATTTGTATATCCAATTTCATAATAAACGCACTCATCTGTTAACCATAAATTATTAAAAATTTCAGGTTTTGATTCATATATTTTTAAAAATTCTTCTGAAAATATTTTTCTTTTAATAATATTATTTATATTTAAAACTTGACCCTTTTGTGGTTTATATGATTTAAGTTTTAAATCTTTTTTTAATATTGTGCGCGTAGTTGAAGGGGTTAAATTACAGGCTTCGGAAATATTAGTTATATATTTTAAATTTTCATGCGTCTGTTTAAGTTTTAAAATACTTTTTTCAGTTCTTACTGTTTTTTATATGGAATTCCCTTTTGGATGTTTTGAACAGTAAATTCTTTTTTCCATTTTTTAATTACTTGAAAATATCTATTTTCATAGAGTTTCCTGTCATGAAATGTCACTGAAATTCTGACTAATATATAAATATTTATTACGAATTTTTGAATCATTTTTAATTTCATAATATTTATTAATTATGAATTGTTTTTGTTCTTCATTTAAATGATAATTATTAACACTATTACTATTGTTTTGAGTCATATGTGAATTGTTGTTTAAATTTGAGTTATTGTTCAGATTTGAAGAGTTATTATAATTAATACCACTATTAGGCTATCGAACGGGTGGACCCATACCAGGCATACTCGAAGAATCATTGGGTAGCCCTAAGGGCTGATGATATCTACCGATGTTTCGATTATACATCTTATTAATAGTTTCTGATTCGGTGTCCATCACATCACTACTCAACACATTTATTGCAAAAATATGTCCTTAACTAAACATTTTAATACACAATAATTATTTACTTAATTACTGCTTATTTAACTATATATTTAAGTAAAAATTTATTAGAATAACAAACACTTTTAAATGAAATCATAAAATTATATTTTGAACAAAAACAATAACTAATGAAAGACACAAAGAAAATGTACCCAAAGTTTTGGCGCATTTGTAATCAAGTGGTCTGAAACAGGTTTGGAGCACAAAATATTTTAAAGCTATTTTGTTTATTTCAAGTCTTATCGAACTACTCGATAGATATTGTGGAATCGATATCTTTCAAAGACATTACTAAGTTTTGAATGGTTTCTGTTTGACAATCAATAGAATCCCAATGTTTACTAATGTGTTTAAATAACAAATTCTTATTAATTATATGCTTTGATTTGCACTTTTCCCGTTTCAACTAATATCTATGATTGAAGTTTAATCCTAAATAAATAAAAAACTGGATCGAATCGAAACTAAGCTAACATAGTCTCAAAATTGAAGAAAAGCGGTGCAAAAATAATTTTAATACTATATTAAAATTATTAAATCGCAAGATTTATAAAACCAATTCCGTCAGAGAGAATAAGATGCTGATATCAACGCTTAAAACTAGTAAAGGTAATTTCAATTATTTTTATTTAATTATATAAACTCATTACAACTTATTTCTGCTCACAGAGTAGACTATAGTTTAGAGCATTAGCTTAATGTTATTGTATTTGACTCTCAATGACAATATAAAATAATTCAAACCCCAAACTAAACTCTCAATAATATAATATAAAGTTTTGGATATTTGAATGGATTACTTCTGAAGCCTTTTTATACTATCCATGTGAAGTCAAATATTAATATTCTATTTTTAGCTTAAACCTAAATAATAATCCTGAACTATTTAATAATTTTTGAATCTTTATCTTCAGTTTCAATGTAATAGAAAGTACAGTCTATAAAAGTAAACCGTTCTTGAACATTACTATAAAGATTTTGCTAATCTGCTTATCTATTCGCGAAATGTTTATCAATTTTTTGAATCAATTAAACTGTCGATAACTGATTAAAAAAAACTTTTACATTTTATAACTAAGTTTAAACTTATTTACATTCATAACAAAATGAATATATTTTATAAAAATATAATTGATTTTGAAATGTTATTTTTTCATAAATTGATTGTTTAATTGCAAACCAATTGATATAATATACTGTAATAAGTTTTGAATATACTAATTAAATTACTATATTATATCAATTGGTTTGCAATCAAACAATCAATATATGAAAAAATAACATTTCAAAATCAATTATATTTTTATAAAATATATTCATTTGTTGTTTTTAATGTAAATAAGTTTAAACTTAAATATAAAATGTAAAAGTTTTTTATCAGTTATCAACAGATTAATTGATTCAAAAATTGATAAACATTTTAAGAATAGATAAGCAGATTAGTAAAATCTGCATAGTAATGTTCAAGAACGGTTTACTTTTATAGACTGTACAGTAAAATAGAATTGTATAAAAGTGAACCCATACAGCAATCCCGTAGTGAAAACAACTATAATAACTGGAACATTTTGATTGAAAAGATTGGAATATAGAGAGACCAGAATAAACCTTAAGTTTGTATGTATGCCTCGTTCATAGTCTACAACATTTTTTCAGTTCACTCTCTCTTTCTCTCTGTTAGTCAAAGCTTTCACACATAAAACCTATTCAAAGCTAACTGTAAGGACTGTAAGGACTATAAGGTTGTTGTCTTTACTACTGGTTTTACTTTTGATGTTTGATAACACGATGACATGTCGATGACCTCTCGGCCAACCAATGAACTGATCTAACATTTGGTGATCCACTGCTGGGTTCACAGGCATCGGGTGTGTCGTTCACTCACTTAAATCGATGCAAATATTTTTCACAATTTTATTTATGCTATTATTGGAACTTCTATTTAGTTTTGCTCTCAATTAAAGAGCATTTCCCAAATAAAATGTGTGAAATTTAATTAACTTTTTTAAAAAAATAAGTTTATTTTGGATTTTTTTCAACTATTTTAAAGTTTTAACTTAAGAAGTTATGGAGAGTCCAAGTGTTTGGTCTCTGTTTCTCGTTTTTCTTATTTTTGGTCAAATAAGTAGTTCTGCTTTTGGTTTAAACACAAAATCCGTTCATTTATCCAACAATCGGAACAGTAGTCAACTGAAGGGATGGATTGGTTCGGGACATTTGCAGTTCACACTAGACTTATTGGGATCTTTTGTGATGACTCAGAGCTATAATGTTAACACTCGTCTAATGGAATCGTTAGTCTTCTCTCCGTTTAGCATACAGTCGGTGCTTATGTCTCTCCATTTGGCCGCTCGAGCCCTAACCAAACAAGAAATCGCGAGTGTATTACATATGCCTCTAAACGAAAGTAACTCAACGTTTTCTAATTCACATGAGGTGTTCGGTCAGGCGGTGAAACAGTTGCTCGAAGACACTAATGTCGCCAAAAGCCTGTCCGCCGCCAATCAGATCTTCGTTCAGGAAGACCTGCCCATTGCGTCCACTTATTCCCAGGCATTGTCTCACTATCACAGCTCTCAACTCAAACCAATCAATTTCGCCAAAGACTCACAGCATGTGCTCATTGCCATCAATGATTGGATTGAGAAGCAGACCCATGGCCTCATCACAAACTTTCTGAGTTCGCCTCCCTCTCCCTTAACATCACTGATTGCCATAAATGCGGTCAAATACAAGGGGGACTGGATGTATAGGTTCGACGCCGCAGACACGGAACCCAATGCTTGGTTTCAATTGACGAACGGACAGACGACAAGAGTGCCAATGATGGTCAGCCAAATGCCTGTGGCCTATGCCTACAACTCTAACCTCCAGACCTCCATCATTGAACTGCCCTATCGTTCCCAACGTTTGGGTCTATTTTTATTGCTTCCGAACGAAAGCAACGGTTTATTCAATTTATTGCGTTCTTTGAATTCAACGGTTTTCACGAATTTAATCGCTTCGATGCGAAAGGTTGGGTCGGGAGGAGTGAACATACGACTGCCCAAATTCGCCATCGACTCCATGCCTAAAGTGACACAAGTATTGAAAAACCAATTGGGCCTAAAGACTCTGTTCTCGGATGCGGCAGATCTGAGCGCAATGTTTATGCGAACCACTGGTCCTATGAATGTCGACGAACTGCTCCACAAAGCCATACTCAAAATCGACGAAATGGGAAGTGTAGGCGCGGCGGTCAGTGCTACCAATGTGGAACGGGTAGGTGTGACCGGAGGCGCTTACTTCGAGGCCGACCATCCCTTCTTATTTTTCTTAATGGACAAACAGACGGGTTTGGTATTGTTCGCCGGTATATATGCCGGTCCAACCAGTAATGCCAGTAATAATAAATTGTAAAAAACATGTGATTTTTGTTAATTTTCTTTATTATTAGTAAAAAAATATAAAAAAATCATTTTCTCAAATCAAATGTCAGTCAAACGACTAATGAATGACTAGTTTTACGACAAAAATAATATAAAAAACAATTATTTGTTTAGTTTTAGATGACTTCAAGGCGTCAACGCTTTGATAATAACTTGTTCTGACTGTTCGATCGTTAAGGGCTGTAATTAATAGAATATTAATTTAATTAAAATTCTTCTATTGTTCTCTAATTCTTTGAAAATGCTTTTTAATTACTTTAATAAAAAAAAACTTACAGAAAGTAATCGTTTAGTAATGTCTTCATAACTATTCAATTCCAATAATTCATTTCGAAATTGTGATAGAATTGCTTTTCCAACAGAACACAATACCACAAAAGGACGGGTGCCGTGAATTAACGCACCGACAACTCTATCGAATATTCTTTAAAGAAATAGAATTCAAAAATGAATTAAACGAAACATAAAATCAATTTAATTAAAACCTAATGAGAAAGTATTGGTCAACGATTCCGGCGTAGAAACGGACAAACCATGTGATGATTGGCCGATACGGCGATAAATTGTACTTTTGGTGATTACGTCTAGAGTTCAAAGTCATGGCTGAATTCGATTCGATTCTAATTATACCCGTTTTGACTAAATGGCAATAAAGACTTTTATCCTCTGACGCCAAACCAGTAATGAATTTGTCGTACTTTTGAAACAAAATGTTATCAAATAATTGGATTCAGAAAATGAGAAATATTTTCTATTATTAGAGAAAACAATTGATAAAAACTCTCCATTCGGTTCATTAGTAATACTGAAAATAAGCGCCGAATCAATCAAAAAATCTTGAAATTTATAAACATTAAAAACTTTGGAACAGAGATTCTTTAGGCAAAATGTGAAGGACTCTATACTCTGCAAGTCTCAATGGGGGCGGGAGAGGGGGGTCTAGGATACTGTATTGCATTAAAATTTCACACCGAAGGGGCTTTTCATAGAATTTGGAACTTTTTGAGATAATTTCTTCTATTTTAATAAAAATTTACTGCAATTCTACTATAGTTTAAAGGAATTTCAGTTTTGTTTATTTAAAATATCACAAAATTATTGTTAAATTCAGATTAAACTATATTTCGTAATAACTGTGCAAATATTCAATACTTACAGATTCAATGAGCGCAGAGAAGTTCGATCTGACGGATGAGATCAGGTTTCGGAACAACCAATAGGTGTCTTCAATGCTATTCTCGATCTTATTCTTGTCGTCAATAAACTCCTTAACCAATGCATCGCTAATAAGCATAAGATCTTTGACTTCACTCCTTTGGAACTGTTTTGAAACAAAAATAACTAAAATTTAAAAATCAATAAAAAGAAAGCTTTAATCGATTGAAAGACCTGTTTATCGATATTGACATCCAATTCAGCGAATTCGAGGAAAAACATGAGAACTAATAGTTTTGAATGAGAGGTATTGTCGTCGATGTATAGCATTATCTCAAGGGCTCTAATGATGTCATTGCAGTGGAGGTACTGTTCACTCATAACGAAGTGATCGGTGTCTGAGTTGGCGTTCATTACATCCAAAAGCAGTTTCCAAATGAGCTTTCGATACATTCCCGGCATTTGGAAGCGATGTGTGAACGCAGACAACTTCGACAACAAGTCATTGGGCTTTTCGGCCAAAAGGTTGTCCAAAGACTTCTTCTCTTCGACACCTCTGAAGCCAACCTTTTCGTAATAAAAGTAACGAAAATTCCTGTCGTCAGACATAACAACACTTATTATGCGATTATTTCCTATCAATTAATGGCAAACAATCTATGATTTTATGCTTCAATTGTTTCAATCATTTGAGTATTGATTACATAATTGAGACTAAAATATAAAATAATCTAAAAATATCTCAATTTTTAGATATCAATGAGTTTTACGTCAAATCAAATCAATATTAGACTCTATTGAACCCTCTATTGTATGTGCGATACCATTGCGCAGGTCTTCACACTTGACATAACAATACAAAGCGTACTCTATGTGCGACCCATGGCTTGTATTCCCTTTCCGTTTGAGTCGTTTTAGCCATTTTACACGTGAAGTCAATATCGGCTAAAATAGTCAACAATTGAATAGTTTTTCAATTAAATTAACTCTTATTTAAAGCCTATAATCACACGAAATGGTTGTCCAACCCTTATATAACCCCAAAATAGTGAAGAAAAGGACGAAACGGTTCCGAAGACATCAGTCGGACCGCTATATGAAGTTAAAGGTTTGAGGAGTTATACAAACATTAATTGCTTTTTATTAGATTTATATTTAATTTGATTTTAATTATTAAACAAAAATTGATTTATAGCCCAATTGGAGAAAACCAAAGGGTATTGACAACAGAGTTCGGCGACGATTCAAAGGCCAGATATTGATGCCTAATATCGGCTACGGTTCGGCCAAACTAACCCGACATATGCTGCCCAATGGGTTCCGGAAAGTACTCGTCCGTAATGTTAAGGTATTTGTTAAACATTTGGTTTGAAATTGTATTAAATCTTAAAAATAATTGTTTCAGGAGTTGGAGGTCTTAATGATGATGAATAGGCGTTACTGTGCAGAGATCGCACACTCGGTCTCCTCTAAGAAACGCAAAGATATCGTCGAAAGAGCCAAACAATTGGCAATACGTCTCACAAATCCAAACGCAAGAATCAGAAGTGAAGAAAATGAATAAATTTATTGTTTTCTCTTTATATGAATGAATAAAATAAACACTTATTTCAAAAGATATGAAAACATTTTATTCTTAAAACGTTTTTACGAATTAAGTTGTATTCAATTGATTGTAAGCTCTATAGCGTTAGAGACCTTAGAATTCGTTCATTACTTTTGCAATATTTGCCAAATTATGCGACGTTTATATCAAAACAATGTTTACGACAATTAGTTTTGCCTCAAATCCTAATTGGAATGAAGGACTCGAATGACTTCTTGGTTTCGCTAACATTCAAAGCCATTTCACATTTGGTCAATATTTTTGGCGCAACTGTAGTGTTGGGGCCAAGACTTAAGCTATTCTCAAATGGAATCCCTAAACGCAATGACTTTAGTGCAGAAATAAATGTCGAATCTGTGGTCAACACAAACATAAACGAGTCTTTGATTATTGAGAAGAGCGACGCAAAAGAGTACAAAACAGGAGTTCAAAACACAGCTAACGATTGGGAAGAGAACTCGAATGACAGCACAGATAATAATGCAATAAGTGTTGAGAGTTTGGAAATTAAGTTCAATAATGAAAACCACAATAAATATGAAACCAATAAAAGTATCAAAACTATTGAAACAATTCCTAAAAACGTTAAAAAATTTATTCAAAAAGATTTTGATATAAAGGAAATTGATTTTAAACTCGAGAGCAATGAAATCGATATTTTATTCTCAGATATGGAACCGGTGTTTAAGTTCTGTACAAATAATTTGTTTTCAGAACAATCGGATGATTACAAGACTGGCGTCAATACATCCAATATATTTGCAGCCAATGAGGACAACATCGGAGATATCGGTTGGACAGACAACTCATGGGATAATGAATGGGAGAAAGAGGACAATTAGTGGCAATAAGTTTTGGTTAAATTTTAGATTAATATAAATATATTTTAAAAAGAATTCATTTGTTTTTACAACCAATAAAATCGATTAAATACTGTTCTTATATTCAGTCAAAACATTTATTCACAATATTTTAAACAAGTTTTTTATTTTATTCCAAAAAACAGTTCATTAATTGAAAAATATTTAAAATAATCTTTTAATCTATAAATTAAAGGCAAATATTGTTTTTTTAAGTAATAAATATTTGAAAATATTATAATTTTGTTAAATTAAATCAAATAAATGAAAATATTATTTTTGACATTAAATTTATAAACTATTTGTCGAAAAAGTTTGGAAACCAAACGATGATAACTGTATCGACGATTACAAACCATTGAATGGCATAGAGTTGAGTGCATAGGATCTGGACGTATATGACTTGAGGCCAATTAGGGATTAGGAAATACATTAGGAATACAAGTCCGGCAGAGATGAGGGCCAATAAGAAGTTGGTTCCAGTGATGAACACAATTCTGATGATTCTGTTTTCGAAGAATAGTTTAAACGCTTTGAGAATCAGAATAATTGTATAGTTAGACAAATAGACGTAAATTATTAAACAATTGGAGCAAAATATGATTCCTTTGAGTTCCCAAAGTCGCCATCCATTCGGTGCTCTCAAAGAGTTCTTGAGTTGCAATTCCTGATAGATTACTGAGAAATTAATACACGAATAGACGATAAACAGTGAAATATAACGTCTGATGAGAGGCGAGAATTTGGTCTCAAATGAAGAAAACTCTAAATCCATTCCTATTTAAGAGTTTGAGAATAATCTCTTATATTAAACAAATCGTTAAGTCTTTTGGTCGGAGAGAAAGATTCGAAAATATAAAGTATAGTACTGTTTATGCATTACTGCACGAGACTATAGTTAGTTAGAGTACAGTTAGAATTGAGAGATTTAGTGGTGACCAGTGATGTCTAGAGTTCAGAAATATCGGGAGTAAAAAATGGCTTAAATCGGGAATAAATAATATATATATTTATTGCTTGATTTCTGGAATATTTTTTGAAATTTACTCTGAATTCAGACAAATTTGTCAAGCTCTTCCTAGATTTGGTAAAATATTGCTAAATTCTTACAGAATTCATACTAATTCTGCTAAATTCTTTTTTGCTAACTTGCTGTTTAACTACAGCGAAATATCCTCTCCTGTATAACCCCTTAGCCATGAATGAAATTGCATCGAATTAATCTCAAATTGATCCGTTATAGATATGATAGAACGCTGTGGTCAGGCCGAGACAGACCGAATGGTCAACGTCTAGCAAAGCATTCTCAGGAGAAGCGAAACCGTGAGTGAAAATTATGGACAGAAACAAGAGGAACTTATAGGGGTTAGGGGTTAAACTGCGCGCTCAACATTTGCTACACTATTGGAGAATAGTGTGATTGCTATGACAACAATGCTTAGTCTGAGACTCTTCTCCAGTAGTATTGGAAAACCAACTCATTTAAGCGCGCAGTTTAACCCCATATAAGTACCTCTTGTTTCTGATTGTAGACAACTTTGCGTATGAGATGCTTATAGGCGTAGACACCGCGAGAGCCTTTGAACTCGAATTCAGTTTCAAAGGACATCGATCGACCGTTAAGACGGCCCAGGCTATCTCAGTTTTGCCCCCTCGGCCTCATTCCGCGGCTGATTTTTAGAAAGATCTTTGCGACTAAAGACCAGTTCGTTGGACGGATCAGAAATACTGAGTATCGAATACGACTAAAGGCCGAGTCGTTCCCGATCTATAGCCGCCCTTATCGCTACTCCCGAACAGAGAAGCCGAACTCAAAGGACATGTCCATCAACTCCAAAGTCGAAAACTTATTCGACAATCAAAGTCTCCCTCCGGTCTTCCAATGGTCTTAGTTGACAAACGGAACGGACAGAAGAGACCAGTCATAGACTATGGACTGTTGAACGCACAGACAATCGCAGATCACGAGTCCATACCAGTCATTCCCGACCAAATCGATAAGCTCTCGGGTTCGACTGTGTTCTCAACTTTGGACATCGCGTGGGGATAATGGCAGATAGCACTACATCCCGAATCTATCGACAGCCTTTGTCAACCCCTATGGTTACTTCGAATGGCTAGTCTTACAGATGGGCTTAAAGTACACCGATTCAGCTTTTGTGCGTGAATTACGACAAGTAATACATGACCTCATTGGTCACGAACTCGAGATATACTTAGACGACATCATTGTGCACACATCGACACTCGAAGAACATGAGCTGTTGACCAGACTCTTTGAGACATTACACAGAGAATGTCTCGCCTTCCACGCGAAAAATGGAAATTCGAATTTTTGGGTCATGTAGTCTAATCCAACGAAGTCCGTCCGTCACCGAACAAAGTAAAGGCTGTTCAAGAGTTCGAGACTCCAAAATCGGTTAAACAAGTAATGGAATTCCTTGGTTTTGCGAATTTCTATCGATCTTTTGTTGAGGAATTCAGTTCCGTCGCAGAGCCATTGACAGCACTTTCAGCCAAATGTATAGATTTCTTATGAATTGAACCTCAAGAAAGCCCTGTGCACACCACCTGTACTCGACATATACAACGTCAAACTCCTCGACCGATTGCAAACCGATGCCTCCGGTGTAGGCTTAGGAGCTGTCATTATGCAGAGAGGGCTCGACGAAGAAATGCGACCCATATCTCATTGGATCTATTTTGTACCGGAATTCGAATGCATTGCAGTCGTCAAATCAGTGGAGCACTTTAGGGTATACCTCGAAGGCGTCCATTTTCACGTCTATTCTGATTGATCAGTGCTTAGATATCTATTCAGTAGCGAAAACCCCAGTTCTCGCTTATTCCGATGGTCTGAGCGCTTACGCACTATCGACTATACAGTCCACTACCGTCCAAGAGTAACGCTGCCGCCACTGTCCCGAAATCCAGTACTAATGTTAATAGAAGACCGGTTCGCTTCGACCCAACATGAAATCGCCGCCTATAAGCTCAGAAAACCAGCAGAAATTCGAGGACTTATTGGTATTAATTACAACGGTTTGGTTTGACTTGTCGTTCCATCTTCGCTTGTGAACTACGTCCTGAGACAGTTCCACAACGACTCGGAATACTCAGGCATTGAGAAGAACATACGTGCGGTTTTGGTGGCCCACACAGTACCACGACATCACCCAATACGTCAAAACCTGCCATTCGTGTCAAATAGTCAAACCGCCAAATGGGCTGACTCTCGGTCAATACTACACCATTGAAACGCCTGACAGAACTATCGCACATTCGTCTATGTATGCGATAGTCATGGGTACGGCCAGTGCTAACACGTCTGCGAAGTACATCCTGACTGTTATTGACAACCACTCGCGTTTCACGAGCTTCAGCTGTGAAAAGAAAGACAACTGAGGCAACCATTAATCTGTTGAGTCGTCTGTTTGACTCAGTGGGCAAACCTGAAGCCATACTCACCGACAATGGAACCAATTTTACGAGCAAACACTTCGCCAAATATCTGTCAGACCGGAAGATCAAGCACCTGATGTCACTGGCCTTCTGACCACCAGCGAACGGCTTGTGCGAGAAAACCAACGACGCCATCAATAAATGACTCCGTTTATCACTTGCAGATAACCCTAAAACCCGTTCGTCAACTTCACTAAGCGCTGTAGTCGACCACATGATCGATAATCCACACGACGCCTCTGGATTCTCGCCCCGATATCTACAGGTCGGTATCGTCACCACTGGATACACAACACTTAGAAATCTCAGCCAAAAACGCGAGACAAACAGCCACTGAGCGATCCAGAAAAGCACAGGACGTCAGACGAGAAAACATGCTCTAAAGACTCAGTAATCATCGTTTAGTATCTGTCAATACGTGAAATATCTGATACCTCCGAACCACCCGCCGAGAAACAAAATGTGTCCACAATTCATCGCTCCGTGTATTGTAATCGATAGACTGGGTGCCGATCTATGAAGTCAAACAGATTGACATTTGTGATGATTCAACGATCAGGATATTTTCCGCTCATTCTTCGTTTCTCTTGCCGTATAATTACAGGACAGATCTAATTGTTGATGCCCAAAAAACAGATTTGTACACAGTTATTCCTTCGGCTGAGAGTCCCGATCTCAAGTGTCAGGTCACCTACGTTTGGTTCAATCCTTTTGCCCCAGACCTCGAAAACCAGTTTACCTACGGCTCAGATTTCAACAACAATGGAGATCGAGTTGGATAAAGTTGACGATCAGTTCATTCAATGGGTTTCAGAGCTGTCCTTACGAGACTTGCATCCCGAAGACATCGATGACAACGAAGAAGATCGGAGACGGGACTGGGATATCACGAGTCAGATCGGCGCTCAGTAAAACAATACTTGTTACCAAATCAACAGACATGAAATTTACATTTCGCGCGGAATCGCAGGAGAGAAGTGCTTCCTTTCCGTCGTTAGAGACGCATATAGACCTGGAAAAGAAGTATTCTATTATGCTGTGGGGAATGCAGACGAAGACGAGCTATAATATAATGATAGAATGTTAAAGTCAGGTCTGCAGTTCCTATCATTTGACGCCCAGAGTCACAAGATTTTCCTGTTTCTGAGCCAAACGAGAGATTACTGGATGTGGTGTCGCACAGGACAGCCGCTATAAGATGATGAGACCACTCCCGATATGCCTCGCCTCCGGACTACCTCGTGGCTTAAAACGGGGGGAATTGATAGTAGTTGCTCTCTAAGATTAGTCTTAACATTGTTTGCATTCTATGTATTGTTTCTTCGTTGTTCATTTTTAATGTTTTTTAACTGTTTTATAATTTTGATTTGTATTCGAATTCTTTTCGTTTAAATAAAAACATTATTTTGTAAACAAGTTTTCGTTTTTATTTCTCTAATTGAGCACCTGTGCCTCAATAGTTTTTAACATTTTTATATTTTTAAACAAATTGAGTTAATTTTTAATACATTTTATGACTATTATAAATAAAAGTGTAATTATTGTAAATATTTAAAACATTTTATCTCAAAAATAATTAATATAATATTGCATTAAATTACATAAATTTTAAAAACAATTTATTGTTATTAATCTTGAATTAATTTTAGATAAAATACCAGTTGAGTTAGTTTTGAGCATTTAAATTTTCAGGGATTTAGTGATCAGTTAAGTTTTTGGTTAGAAAATGCATTTTGAAATATAAAAATATATTTTAGGCTAATAATTTTCAAGTAAAATACCTAGATTAGAAAAAAGAGTTTAATGTGGTAATATAATTTTTCGGTTAATCTATCACTTTTATTTAATATCTGGAAATGCATCCAAGATAACAACTTTGTAATTCTTTTATAAATATTCATCTTGAACCTTTTAGTTTAAACATTTTAAGAAAAAAATACATTCTTACCACAAAAATGTTTTTAATGATAATTCCAAATTATAATCTAAAACAAATTTTCTAAATATAGAATAAGATTTTATGACTAAAATACATATTTTTACTAAAAATATATGTTTTTATATATAATGAATGTTTTTACATGAAATACCCATTTTTATAATACAACATTATTTAATATGTAAAATACTGTGAAATTTTATTTAAATATATTTTGATAGTATTTAAACTGATTGTGTGTATACAAAGTTTTTCATTCAATCATTTGTTTGCGAATTGAATTATATATAAGTTTTATTTTCAATAAGATTTAATATTTTTTCTTTGAATTAGTAAATAAGATACATGTACTTAAATAATTGCCTTAGAATAAAAGGAATATACTTTTGACGAACCTGTTATATTTTGTCCTAAATCCTGTCTATGCTTATAACCAGAGTGAGGAAAAGTATTTGCAAACACATGTCATTCAATTTGTATTTATAGCCAAATTAATGTATTCCTGCTTCAAGTGCTACATGTTTAACAATAAGTCTGAGAAAATCTCTCTTATATGTATATATTATAATAATAAAAGAAATGTTGTCTTTAATATTTTAATCCATTGCAGGTGCTTTTAGTACGTGACTTGCAAAGGATTACAATAGTTTGCATTTCACTTATCTTACAACATATCTTTAAATTTCTTTTCAGTTTTTATTTTATTTCTAAAATAAAGTTTAAAATATTTTCTGTTCTAATTTTTAAACAATATTCACTACTCTGGTTATAAGTGTTCAAATTTCAGTTGGATATGAGTTTCAGAAGTGAGCAGTCCTTATCAGCTAGACTTCTAGACGAGGCAATTGTTTACAAATCTAAACAGTGTTATACAGTAGTTATTACATTATTGCATGTGCTTATGTTCGCAAACATGTCTGACAACAGATGGCAATACATTCCACCAAATAATTAATGTTTACTTCTATTGCATTGACTCTCAATGAAAAAGCGCTAAAATACCTGTTTTTGTTTGTAATATTAGAGCATTTATTGGTTTATATTTGCTTTTAATCCCTAATAAACGAACCAAATGTTGGCCACAAGTGCTCTGAAGTGAACAATAATTGTATAATAATTATAGTTTATGTCAATTGAGTGCCACTAATGGACAACAAAGCCATTAAAGGTTTGTTATTATAATTGAATTCAATGTTAATTTGTATTAATGTTTGATATAATGAATGATTGATTCAGAGCTCAAATCAGACAAATTAAAGGCCAAGAGTTGTAATGATATCAAAGAATTGATTAAAATATGCAATTGTTTGGGTCGAAGGTATTTACAGACCCAGAGGTATAGGGAGGCCATCGACGAGCACAGGGAGGAACTCCAATACAGTCACACCATTGGGTGCCGACTCTCAGAGGCCATCGCCAGAAGAGCTTTAGGCGAATGCTATTCAGAGATCAATGAATACAAGAAAGCATTGACTGAACACCAAAAGTATTTGGCTTTAGCTCAGAGTCTTAGCGATCAAATCGAAATCCAAAGGGCTTTCGCCACAATTGGAAGAACACATTTACTTCACGCACAGGAACTCTATAACACCGATAATAAGATAAATAAAAAAGTCTTAATTGAAGCCAAAAATTCATTTTCAAAAGCTTTGAAATTATGTGACGAGTAATACATCTCTTGTTTTGCGTGAATTGATTTTAATTTTTAATTAAATGTCGTTTTTTTTATGAAATTAGTTTAACACAACTTAAAGATAAAGAATTGGCAGAAATGCGTTCACGACTTTACCTAAACTTGGGTTTAGTTTTTGAAATTATGGGTCACTTCTCTGAATCGATGACTTATCTTCACCTTTCGATTACTTTAAATAAGTGAGTCTTAGTCTTGACTTTATTCATAAGTTTTGTCCACTTTATGTGATTTTCAATTTATTTTTAAATAATTTGAATTTAAGTCGATTTGCTTTGACTGAAGATCTGTTCAGAAGTCAGTTATCTTTGGCTTCTGTTTATGAAAAGAACAATGAATTAGAGAAGGCGTCCAATACTTATGACGAGGCGCTCAAAACTGCCAAAAGCCTCAAAAATAAGATCCATTTATGCGATGCACTGATAGGCAAAGGTTTAGTTTTATTGCGTTTACGAAAATTTGAAGAATCGAGAAATCGGTTCAAAAAGGCGTATAGACTGGAATCACCCATCGCTGAAGACCACCAAAAGGCCATTAGATTTCTTAAAGTGTCGTCAATTATCTGCAATGACTTCAGGGAACTGTTAGGAAGTGATAGTTTGGAGAATAGAATTACTTTATGCGACCGATTAGGCGATCATTTCGTTGAACTAAAACTGTTTGACATTGCAATCGATTTTTATAAGAAAGAACTCAATTATGCGATTCAATGCGATAAAAGTGATGCAGAAATCGCTAAAATCTATGTCTCAATAGCCCAGACATATGCGGATGATTTGAATTTCGAAGAAGCGGTCAATTATTTTAATCATGAGTTGAACTGTAATCGTGGGAATGGAGTTGAAGAAAGCAAGTCTTTGATGAAAATCGCAGAAATGAAAGAGTATTTGGAAAAAGAAGAACTCAATAATGAAATTATAGAAACCTATGAAAAGGCTTTGGAAAAGATTGAAAACATTGACCAAAGTTTGTTAACCGATATATTGCACAGGTATTTAGCTTTTCTTCAAAGCCGTCGAATAAATTGTGAAAAAGTGTTGAAATTGAAGGACAAATTGAAAACAATTAGTACTCAAACGACAACGGAATGCGAAAGAGTCGAAGTCGAAGAAGACATTTATGATAATTATGATGTGAACGACATTTCCGACTTAACCACCGATTCAGATGAGGAGGAAGTGAGCACTGGGTCGAGACCTAAACGAATGGGCAAAAGTATAAAACGGAATCAATTGGGAGAAACACCGCTTCACAGGGCGTGCATTGAAGGCAAACTAAAACAAGTCCAACGATTGCTATCAGACAAACATCCGGTCAATGTTCGGGACAACTGTGGCTGGACTTGTCTGCACGAGGCCGTCAACAATGGACACATAGATATCGTTGAAATTCTG
This sequence comes from Liacarus xylariae, assembly GCA_034693365.1. Classification (NCBI taxonomy): domain Eukaryota; kingdom Metazoa; phylum Arthropoda; class Arachnida; order Sarcoptiformes; family Liacaridae; genus Liacarus; species Liacarus xylariae. The sequence goes on along the minus strand of JAQFXN010000136.1, from coordinate 4,532 downwards.
CTAAAATACGGGGCAAATGTGAACGACAATGAAGGGGTCAATTGTGATGGCATTACTCCATTACACGACGCCTGCAGTAATGGACACTTTGCTATCGTTAGACTACTTATGAAAAATGGGGCAAAAGTTACGATTTTAAACAATTCGAATGAAACAGCACTCGATTCGCTCAGGGATTGGAAAAAAAGATGCACTGAAGAGAACAGTTTGAGTGAAAGAGATCTAAAAGATTTTGAACTTTTGGAGAAACAATTGGAAGATTCGCTAAAAAAAGAGGGTTTTGTCAAAATGAATGTTCCAATAATTAAGTCTTTGAAATGTCGTCAAAAAGTCTATTCACCATTAATTCGGTGCCGCGACTCGAGTCCCGATAGTTCTGATGACTCGCAATACGATTCGGTAAACAAATTCCGAAATAATCGAAGAAATGGTTCGAATGTAATGAAAGGAAATGATTTGGATTTTGATGATCCGAAAGTCGCCCGAAGAGAGTACTGTTCCTCCATTTCTAACTTAAGGAGAAATAAAGACCCGAATAATGACATGTTTAATGAGAGGCGCACTTCCAAACCAAAACCCACTCCAATCCCAGCTCTTCTGGACGAGAGAAAAATGATTAATGAGGAGCAGTGGCTCATCAATGACTGCACTGACACAAGGAAGAGGTCGTGTTTAGACGCTTACGAGGCGTTGACTAAACGAACCAAATCTTCTGATTTGAATGACTGCCAAAAGTCTCGTAAATCTAAACCTAAAAAACAACGAACTCTTGAAAGAAGTGAAACCGAAAATTCTGACAAAGAAATGGAAACATTTTCTTCAGACAATGAAAACAATTCTGATATCGAATACTTTGAACCGATAGTCAAAACAAATAATTCAGAAATAAATGCAAAAAATATTGTTTCAAACAATGATTTTCGAATGCATTTAAAGCCAATTCAAGTGAGAGTTTGTGTTCGCGACAGTGAAAACACTTTACTCGTTATTCCAATTCTGAACAGAACTTCCAATTGTTTTTGGCTCAACAAAGAGGTTGAGAAACGATATTTCGCCAAATTTGGTGTTAAACCTGTCCTCTCATTAGAGACAACTGACGGCGCACTTCTGTGTGACGGGGACTGTATTCTTGATGTCATAACCGGTGAAGAACTTAAAGTTAATGCAAAGATTGAGTCCTGGGTTTTGGATCCATTGCACGATCGATACGAAGAGATTTGTAATTCAAATAAAATTAAACCCATTTTCGACATTAAAACTGAACTACAAATGACTCAAATTAATGGATGTCTTAAGTTGACTGACGTTAATATACCGAACGAACACATAAAACCAATATTTAGAGCACTTGAGAGACAAAACAATTTGAGAGAAATCGTAAGTTTTTAACAATAAATGTGGAACAGAATCGACCTGTGCTGTCATAAGCATTAGCTATAGCCGATTTGAAGTTTCTGTTCCACAAATGATTTGTTGAATAATTGATTAAATGTCAGTTCACTGTAGGACATCTCATGTTCGAACATTATCTTTGAAGACGCTATCAGTTGTTTGAATAGTTTGCCTCAATTGCCGTCTTTGCAGGTATTGAACCTCAAGTGCACTGCAATTAATTTGCAAACTATCGAACAATTATGTGCTAAAAGTTGTCCGAATTTAGTGGAATTAAATTTAAGTTTCAATTCATTTGACGATTATTTTTGTGAAGTCATCCCAAAACTGGTGAAACAGTTCCCAAAACTCCAATTAATCGATTTGAGTGCCTGTGATTTCAGCCATAAATTTATTGAATCCAATGAATTGAATGATTCGATTAAAAGTATTATATAAGCGATTAATAATTGAATTTATTATAAAATTAATTAACTATTTATTTCATTTCTACAGATTCTAACTTACGTTCAGTTATTTTGGATTACAATACCATTGACTCCGAAATTATTCAACGATTTCGTAACTTATAATAAGTCACTCACTCCTGGATATTATCGAATCGACACTAAATCATTGATTTTTCCAAACGAACCAAATATTTGTTATAACTTATAAGTGTTTACACAATTTAATAGAAAATATGGACATTTGTTTATAAAGGAATGGTTTGTTTTGCAAAAAGTCAATAAATCTAATGTTTTTAAGTTTTTTCTTTATTTTTATTTAATGACTACATATTATATTTTATTGCACACATTAATATGCCCTTCCCTTAGGTTCCAATAATATTCTAGGAATTTTGAACAAAAATGAGCATATATTATATTATTCCGGATCTATTATGTCTTTTACTCTATTTTTTATTCTTTTTATAATCATTTAATAATAGATTTTTGTAAATATTTATAAAAACTTTATTTATAATAAAATTATTTAAATTTTGAGTTGAATTTTAAGTTTTTTTAGATTCAGTGCTCAAATATTTTAGATTCAATTCTTTTTTCATTTCCGTTGGATATAAAACAAATTAATAGTTTTAAACTGACATTATTTTCGATTCGACTCAGGGATGTGCAAAGCAAAAAATTTCATTGGGGTATTGGATTTTGTCGAAGCTAGGGGGGGGGGGGGGGTATTCCGCGCTGTGACGTCACAATTTTGCCAAATTTTAGAAGGAGTATAGGGGAAGGTATTGCGCAATCGTCAAATAGAATTCAATTAAAAATGACGTAATATAACAGAATTTCGGCTAACTTTGCAAGAATTTTAGAGAATTTAATTAAATTCTGTTATTTGATTAAGAATTTAGACAAAATTTTACAGAATATTCCGAAAACGGCTCCTTCGACACCGTTTTCTCAACATTGCTACGGAGGGGGGAGGGGGTACCTCGTTAGCGACGTAGGGGGCTATGGTCCAAAATCACATATGGTTTTCCGGGCTGGACCTCCCCCTTTGTCCATCCTTGATTTGACTACTGTAGTCACAGTACTGTTACAGTACAGTCCGTAACAAAAGTAATAGCTCAGCTGCCATGTAACTTGGCAAGCAAAATGTCATAGGTAAAATATGGACTGCACTTCAAAATATAGGACAAAATTAATTGTAAAATTTAATACGATTCTCACGTGGAATTTAATTTTGAGTATTTAATAAGATTTTCTACGTCAAGTATTGTTTAAGATATTTCACTTTAAAGTTAACAGGTGAAAATTATATATAAAATATAAACGAGTAAAATAGTATGGGGAATTTCAAACCTGTTAACTTTAAAGCGAAATATCTTAAAAAATACTTGACGTAGAAAAGCTTATTTAGTTTTCAACACTCATAATTAAATTCTACGTCAGAATCGTATTTAATTTTACAAAATAATTTTGTCCCATATTTTACCTGTGACATTTTGCTTGCCAAGTTACAGATTCTCTACATGGCCGTTGAGCTATTACTTTTGTTACGGCCTGTATATAATGTTATTGAATATATTTAATAGTTCAATATATTATATCTAAGCATACCATTCATTTTCGTTTCCTCTATACAGAAGAACTATCCATTGAAAAGAAGTATTTTTGCAAATTCTGACGCAAACCAAAAAAATATTTAATTTTAGCATTCGATACAGTAATAAATTATTATTAATAATAGAGTACAAGAAAGTATATTTTTAAAAATCGTATTTATTTTTAAATAAAAATGTTTATTCAAACCCATTAACCTTTGAATAATAGTGTTTAAACAATAATAATTATAAAATTAAATATTTCCGAAAAATTACAATTATTTCAATGAATGACTAGATTTTTATTGTGAAAATCTAATGAATACTGTTTTGACAATAATTATTATTTAATAATAAATAAGTTATTATTCTTTTCTTTTATTGTATTGTTTAAACAAATGAAAAGTTTAATTAAATTTAAATTCAAAAATGAAATAAGTTTTATTATAAAACTCTTCTCTATTATAGACTATACAGTATATTATCAATTGGTGCCTATTTCTGGTTAATTCAATGACTACAATACAAAGTAAATTAATAAAGATGTAATTTTGTAATCTGAAGGGAAAATATAGCTATAAAAATCAATTGAAAACTGTACCAGCCTAGTTGTTTAAGCATGTTAGATTTCTTACTAGTATAATTTATAAACTCCACCTAAGCCATGTATATTGCGGCTTTCATATTTTATTATTAATAACTCTTAACATCTTCCATCGATAATCTATAGTAGAATTTAGTTCAAGCAATAAAGATTAAAAGTATCTCTTGTCTACAAATCCTACCGGAAATCATTTTGAAACCATGTTTAATATCATACTGTATAGTGTTGCCAGTGGGCATATATCAGGGATAACTAAAGGGGATTGCCAAAATTTGATCATTCTTATCAGAAATTTTCTAATTTTCCCATTGAATTTGACTCTTTTAGGTGTAATTCAGGGATGAGGAAAGGGGGGTCCAGTCCGGAATATTCCTCCGTTATTTTGGCCGGATACTGCCCAGACCGCTCGCGATATTCTCCCCCCTAGACCCCTTGGGAAACTTTCGGCAAAATTTGTGACGTCACAGGACAGAATACCCCCTAGCTTTGCTT
>JAQFXN010000135.1:0-28890 GCA_034693365.1 Liacarus xylariae | reverse complement strand
TAATTTAATTATAGAATGTTTACTCCTTTTAATGAAAACATTTCAATAAATTTTTATGTGTTTTTGTACTCAATTATTGTTTTATATATATTCAAGAATTTTTTTATATTCCCTGTTTTTGGGAATTTGGGAATGGGAATTTCCCAGTTCCTTTCTTCCGGGAAGATATCAATTGGGAGTGGGAATCTGCTAACGCTAGATACAGGTATATTATATTTATTAACATTTTCTAACTGACAATCTTTGTACAAATTAAGAAGAGGTTCTGTTCTAAACTTCTTTCTACACATTTTCTGAGCGAATATAACGTAACGTTTTATTTGAATGACTCAAACATATGAATAGTTTCGTTAGAAATGTTTGAATAAAACAATAAATAATTATTAAATTAATCATCAATTTTAATAAAAGTGAATCAAATAATAGCGAACAATGACTTCGGGCGGGAGTTTCACATTTGGCGGAACTCAACCCCTGGGCTCGACTCAAGCGAACCCAATGTTCGGTTCGACTGGTTTTGGGGGACAAAGCGGTCAAACGTTTGGTTTCGGCACTCAATCGACGCCAAACCCCAACACCAATGCATTCAATTTCCAGTCCTTCACCCCTTCGGCCACCACTGCATCCCTTCCGGCGTTCGGCTCAACACAAACCCCTTTCACGTTCACAAACCCCACGACAAGCACTCAATCGTTTAATTTCGGGGGTTTTGGTGGACAACAGACAACAGCGACGGCACCGCTATTTGGGGGCCAAAGACCACAACAAGCGTTCAATTTTATGGGCACTGGTTTGGGCCAAACACAAGCACAACAGCCGACTCAACAGTTGGCCTCAACTCAAAGCCAACAAAACGTTAATATATTTGCGCCCAAAGTATATAACGACGAAAGGGACGAAATCATTGCTCAATTCAATAAAGTGCAGGCCTTCTGGGGTTCGGGTAAAGCATACTATTCGGCATTTATGAACCCAATTGAGATCACACAAACAGATCCGAACCATCGCTTCAAAAGTATCGGTTATTCAGAGTATGCAAAGAGTGATAGCACTGAAAGCACAGACAATAAGATCGGGTTTTTGGTTAAAATGGTTGACGAATCACAACTGAAGACATCGCTATTGACTTACGAACAAAACCTAAAATCAATGATTGGAACGAATATAACCATTAAATTGGAAATAAACAAAATATTGCCCGAAAAGAGGGCCGTTTTGTCACTGACTCTAACGGATCCGACGAATAATAAGCCCTATTCTTGTGTTGCATTACAGCAACACTTCAATCAGCAGAACATCAAAACTCAATTAAATAATATTTTTTTGAATAATTTCATAAATTTGGTTCCTTTGGCCCCGATTTCCAAACAAGAGTTAGACGACTATCTGAATAACGCCCCCAAAGGTATTGATGAGAGGCTCTGGAATCAGGCAAAACTTGAGAACCCGGACCCAAATCGCTTCATTCCGGTGCCATTAGTAGGCTTTGCGGCACTAAATGAAAGGTTTAAATTACAGGAAAGAGAGACCGAACAGCACAAGATTAGACTCAAGAATATATCAGACAATGCGATTGCACTCCAACGACACGTCTCTCAAACCAAATCCAAGTTAGACGAGTGTCGGCGCAAACACATCGCGCTATCGAATAGAGTTCTCAAAATTATGATAACTCAAGAAGTGATTCGCAAAAGAGGTTTTCCTATTCAGGCAGAAGAGGATCAGTTGAGGGCCAAACTGGAGGCCATTCAATCAGAGCTGTCGGCGCCGACCAAATTCCAGGGCTGTCTCAACGAACTGATGTCTCAATTGAGACAAATGCAAAGTCAACACCAGTTTGGGGTAAATGTCTCTCTCGACTCATCGTTGGTGAATGAGTTGAAGACATTCCTAAAGCAGGAACAGGAGGGCATTACACACCTGATCGCTATTCTCAGACACGATATGACAGAACTGGAGTCAATCAAAAATGAAAAACAATCGCCGAATAGTTTTTAAATCATTACTTATTTTATTACTTTATTTTCTGAATTCAATACTTTTTTTAATAAAGAAGTTAACAAAAAGTAAAACATTTTGGTTGTCATTAGACTTACGGCTCATTCAATGATTTTAGTATAAAAACGTAATTTTTGTGTAATGTTTACTAAAAATGTTTGTTTTGATTACAAACATGTGTTTAAAATTGATTTTAGATTTAAAGAATCGATAAATTAATTGAATTTACTTTACATTCATTTATTTGAGTTTTGTGTCATTTGTTTAAGAAATAAGAAATCAATTTATATTTGAATGAAATGACAACAAAAATGAGATAAAATTATTGGAAATGTTTTCACTTTTGTATGGTTTGTGGAAATATCTGTTCCAAAGGGAAGAGTATTTTGTGCTTATACTGGGTTTAGACAACTCCGGGAAGACTACATTCTTAGAACAGGCGAAGACTCAGTTCAATCGCAACTACAAAGGCGTGGCTTTGAATAAGATTACGGCAACCGTTGGGCTAAACATCGGCCGCATTGACACCAATGGAGTGATACTTAACTTTTGGGATTTGGGCGGACAGACAGAGCTGCAGACACTCTGGGATAAGGTTTGCATTGAGTGAGACATTTGTCCATTAATTATCTAACGATTGATGTCTTTGTGGTCAGTATTTCGCCGAATCTCATGCAATCATTTATATAATGGATTCGTCGGACAGAGAAAGAGTCGATGACTCCAAACAAGCCTTTGGTTTGCATTTCATTCTTTGCCTCAAATGTATTGAATCAAACTTTTATAATAAAAAGGTTTATATTTTTAGACAAAATGATAACAAACGAAGCACTGAATGGCGTACCTCTACTACTGGTGGCCAACAAACAGGACATTCCAGTAATTTATAAGTATTTGAAGACATGTTTGAAAACATAATAATTTGAATGTTTTAGGAATCGCTTTCATTGGAAAGAATTAAAAATATATTCCTAACGAGTTCTCAATTGATTGGTAAAAGAGATTACCTCTCAGTTTCTGCCTCTGCTCTCAAAGGGTAACCAAAACTAATCATTAATTAATGGATTTATTTGAAACACAAATAAAATGAATCTATTTTTAGTGATGGCGTTAATGAGAGCATTGAATGGACGGTGCGATCGATCAAAAAGAATAGCATCAATAGAGCGCCGCATAATAGCGACGATTGACCCCCCGTTCCATCAAATTTGGATTTCATTTATTCAAGACATTAAAAAAAACATTATTTTTTGAAATATTTGATTCAAAAGCTTATATAAAACAAAAGATTTCTTTAAAAATAAAGTCTTATTGTTTAAAATCGATTGCATCTAATTATTTATTCGGAGTCAGTGTTCAGTACAGTGTTTATCGTCCGAAACCAAGTCGTGACTGAACTAAATGCAAACGATTCGGTAGTTTCTGATCTCAAACTTTTTATATTACATTTCATTGAATTTTATTCAGTAATTGTTGTGCTTTTGAATTGAAAGTATTGAACACAAAAAAAGGATTTATTATTTTGTTTAATAAATACTGCGATTTATATAAAGTAAGTAATAATAAGAATACAAAAATGCTATTATAGGCTATTAAAGCAATGAATGCTCTGTAATGTCTAATATAAGGTATAATGCTATGCTATTATATGCTATGCTCTACGTATTGTGCAATAATTGCATAGCAGTGGAGTAAACATAGGCAGTCAGTCATATGTTTGTGGCTTTGGGTAATCGTTTGATACCTGTCTGACTGGCTTTAGTAGAGGTAAATAAACTAAAACGTGTTCACACTATACACACGACCGCTGTATTCAATATTACTATAATATAGTGTATAATAAAAAGTTTGTATTTAGAGTATTGAATACAGTATTCCATAAGACTATTGCACCGATTGTTTTGACTGTTTCGGTGACAATGAGTTTCGAGTGAGAGTTTACAGACAGTGACAGACGTTGGGAACAACACATCCATTTGAGAGCACTTATACCACAATTGTGTCACTCATTCATATGTGTTATACATGACTACCATATCTGTTATCATTAATTTCAATGTTATATCAATTTATATTAAACTAAAATAATATTTAACTAAACTATTGTCTCAATAAGTATTAAATAAAGTGTTGGAGAAATTGTGTTGAGTTGGAGTGCAATCGTATATAATATCATAGAAGTTATGCCTTTCTTATCCCTTCCTATCATATCATAGACTGTGAGCTCTAATTCAAGTTTTCAATGCTTTAATGCATTCAATTCGAGTGCAGACCAGAGAAGAGTGAGAGAAGAAAATCGATGTTTTCTGTTATACAACAACTGGCAGTGACTCAACACCACTACTACTCTATACTATAACTATAACTATAACTACAATACAATATATGACTGAATTAATGCATTCATTCACTCGACTACTGACTGAATGGACAAACACTTAGTGACAACACATTCACGTATTCAACCATTTCATCACTCAATCGGTTGTAAATTCGCATTCATTTCTATGCAATTGTCATATAATTTAAATAACAAACTTATAATTTAATTCAATAGACTATTGATATTTCAAATTACATAAAACATAAAATTGATTTATTGATCTATAATTGGCGAACATCTGACACAAAACCTAAATCTGTTGCTAAGGTTTCCGTACATTTGATTCATATATTATATTAAAATAAATACTTAAATGAGATTTAATTAAATAATTAAAACAACAGTCGGTCATAACTTGTATCAAAAAACTGCATAACTATTAGTATTTAAATCACAGACATATGTGACAATCGGTGGAAGACTTTTTGCTTCAAAAAATTCATTTCAAAAGTAATGCCAAAAATATTTTTCTCATTTTCTGCTTAAATGACATCAAAAAATCTAATGTGAAGTTCAAATACCAAACCTTATAATAGTATTGGAAACCAATTAAACAAAATTTGAATGCATTTAATGGAAAGCATTTATTTCATCGCTTAATATCTCATCAAAAAAGTGTTATTTTTTCAGTTTTAAGAGAAGAAGAAGTTTATTATTAAAAAAATTGATTTTTAATTGAATTTTATTATCGATTTTAAAGCCGACATAAAGTGATCATTATTTTCTCTCCAATAAGTAATTAATTAGTATTTAATTTGTTTAATAATTAGTTTTAATAATAGAGTTTGTATTGAATTAATGCCTGAAAACAAGAATTAATATTTGGCTCAAAACCAGAATAAAAATTGATTTTTCAAAACTGTGGTCACATTTATATTAGCCATCAATCGAACCGATCTCTCATTTTTTTCTTTTGATGAATTGCTAACCAAATTGTTGAGACATTTGATAAGCAAAACAGTAATTATTTTTTTAATAAACATTTTATTTAATCCTAACTAAAAAAGACGAAAAGACGCAAATCTTCGGGAATTTAAAACCAATTATTATCCAAAAAATTAATAAAAGATCAGAAAAAAGAAGAGAAAATTGTGTTAAATTATATATTTATATATATATTGGTCTTCATTGCGCATATCTGTGATGTAAGTCTCTTCTCCTCTTGTGCTCTGAGTTCCCAACACTCACTTCACTCCTTGATATTTATGGTATTTTTTTCTCTCTTCCTCTATCTCTCAGAAACGTCTGATTCATTCAAATATAGTTTTGCTCTAATCGTATGGTTTATTGAATGGTTTTGGAAACCGAACCCAAAAAAGAAGTGTTCAATTGGAGGCCTCTATTGTTTAATTAATAACTGGTGTCTGAAAGGGTGTGAAAGTGTTTGTAAATGCGTTGAGAAATCTTATTTCCAATTCTAGTCTCTATGATCTCTATAACAACAATACCAAAGAATTACTGTATGATAACTGCATCACATCTACTGACGTATTGGACACAAACAGAGCACTGGATGAAAGTGCAGTCGTGTCGTCATTGTCTAAAAGAGAGTTCGGCCTATGGTATCACCGCTTAGGCAACTGTCCTATGGATCAACACATGCAAGAGTTTCCGGTGATTAGCGAATGGCTTAAACAACAGCCGCTGTCTATACTTCAATTGGATGCGGCCGACAGAATCGTCCTATTTATAGCCGGTATGTCTCTCCTCGCTATCCATTTCTATCCCTTTCCTATCATTGTAGACAACACTGCATTCACTGCCAAATCGTTGACTATTTTTGTGCGATATCTCAACGAAAAATAAAATCATTAAAATATTGTTTTATGGACTGATATCTCAGAATATTATCTCAAATACAGAATAACAATATTTAACGTCATTTAAAATTCTTTTGAAATTTTTCTTCTCTCCTCTTAAAACTCATAAATTTTGAGACAATTATTTTTGTTGAATAATTATTCTGTATTTCAATTATACGTTTCCTTTTTGAAAAAGAGTTTTTATTTTTGGAGAAGGGATTGTATTTTTAGAATCGAGAAAATTACAGCTTTTGATAAACTGTGCATAACTTTGATCTTAATCTAGTCGTCGATTAAAATTCTTTTGTGATATCTCTTCCTCAGCAAAAAATTGTTCTGAATCTCAAGAATAAAAGACAAAATGAATTCAATTCAATTGAATTCAAAATTTCTTTTATTTTGTCGTCTTTTCATTCTTTTGTTATTTAAAATATTTTTTATAAAGAATTGCAGGAATTTTGATAAAAAAAACATTTTCAATGATAGTTACTCTAAATAATTACAACTAAAATATTGGCATAAATTTTATAATTTAAAATAGAGCTAAACTAATAAATATATCGAAAAAATATTTATTACGAATGGATGATTTTTTTAGACTCTTATCTTTGAAATCAAATCCATTAAAAAGTGCTAAACTATTCGTTTCATATGATTGATTTGATATTATTGTATACATAGAAAAAATATTCCCAACGTTTAAAAAAAGGTGTGTATAGTTTGGTCTTATTTTATTTTGAATTCCGATTCAGTAGTTTATAATACTCTTCTGTATATTTGAATAACAGGAGCACTAAAGATGATCACTGCGTGAAGTCTTATGTAGTTTTGATTTTAACAAATCTATTCATAACTTAAATATTTGCCAAAATATTTTTTTATTTTTACTTTTCATTACATTTTTTTCAGTTTAATTGTGTCTAAATATAGTTTAGTTCAATATTTGTATTTATTTCACAATACAATGTATGCTATGATGTAATTGTAATATTCCAAGGATTCCAATCAACTATTGATTTATATTTTATTGTTTTTATCGATAATATATTGAATAAAGACTTTTTTTGGTAACAAAAGTGAGAATAAAAGGAATTTCTAAATTGAAGAACAATAATATATTTTATGAGGAATAATATCAGTGTTTATGTGTGCCGTAAAGTAATAATTTTTTAGATTCAAAGAAAACCTCATTTCAATCACTATTATCTAAACGAATGACAAAAGAGAGTAGAAATCGAAAACATTTATTATATGAGAATTTTTTCTGTTTTATTATAGTTATTGCAATTGTAGGACAAGAGTTATGACAGGCCTTATCGTAATATCCACTAAACACCGAGATTTGTACCTAATTTCAAGTCAATGGCATTGCAATCAGTAATACATATCCGAAATACAGGCTTTCATACCTATCCTTAGCCGTCTTTCCTGTAGTGCAAACTCAAACGTGATTTACTCGATTCTTGATTTATGAGATCTCAAAAACAATTGTATATTTAGTTATTTTTTATTTTCTCGAGTCATTGCCGAAAGAGTTGTGCCTTTTTTGACTCGCAATCGCGTCACGGCTTCTGACTTCAGCCAAACTAATGAGAAGTTGAGGTTTGGGTTTAAACTGAAGCACAACTCAGAGAGAACTCACTGAACCGATAGAATAGAAACGCAAAGTTTTTTAACTTAAAAACTTTTATTATTTTGTTATTCCGGAGTTTAAAACTACCTGTTCTTCAGATTCAATACATAGTGTCAACACTACTATTATTGTGCGATTAATTTGAGTCCGAGTTATTGTACTCTCTATTCCTTGCAAAAAAAGCTTTTTCTTTATATTTCTTTTCACTTTAATGTCAATGAATTGTTTTTTTGAGCGAAAACTAACTGTAATTATAGTTAACATCGAATAAACTTCTGTACAAATATTTTTGTCTATTATACTGAAGACAAGTCTATTATAAAATTGTTTGCCTTCAAGAATGTCCACAATTCTTATTCTAGTTGTCAATTAAGTAATGCCAGAAAAGCCCACTTATATTATATGCTTCTTATAATTTAATTTCAATTTTCATTAATTGATAACAACTATTGAAAATGATTTAAGAAAATTAACTATTATTTTGTTTCGCATGAATTACAATCGCTATTCATAACTATAGTTCCCGATTGTCTTCTAATTCTATTGTATTGTTAAAAGAAATTACATTTTTTATGCTTAAGTTGAACACAAGGTTTCGCTTGAAGTCTATAAAAATCTTTTACTTATTGATCAATATCTTCATTATTATTGTTTAATTATTAGTTAGAATTCACTTCAAATAATTAGACACGAATTCAAATATTTGAATGTTTTTTATTCGCTTTTTATATCTTCTCATCTAATGTTTGAATAGTTGAGCATAAATACTAAAATACTAACACAACAACACCTGCTATTGCTTTCAATTATAGCATTTACTTATTTTTTTCTAAATTATTTAAATGACATTGAAATACATTGAAATAACTTTTTCTTTACTTTACTCTTCGATTATTTAATTACACATTATTTCGGTTTTGATTTGTTTACGTAATAATAAATATTTAAAGTATTTTAAAAATGTTTGTCTAATGAATAATATATTATATTTTATTACATTTTTATTTTGTTTTGTAAATTACAGAAGAAAAATGTTGAAACACTTTAAATATTTTGAGTGAAGAATGCATTTACTCTTAAAAATGCCATAAAATAAATCGAAAGTTTAATTACTTATTTAAAGCACGTTTCAAAAGCTTATTTCTCACTTTCAAATTTCTCCATCACTCTTATCACCTGTTGCTCAGCCTTGCTATCAGATGCGGGCCATAACTAAATCAAATCGACTGCAATGTTTGCTTTTATTCGATATAAGCGCAATTCATTTTCTTATAATATAATCGGATCGATCTTTTGGCCTCATTTCCGCTCAATTCAGTGCCAATTCAATCAATTATATGCGATATTAAAGTTTATTTTTAAATTTGATATAATTATTGCAAACAAAGCTATTATTTTATGTAATTTGTTATATCATTAGGCTATTGATGTGCTATTCCACTATTGAATGAGTATTACATTATTATTGAAATTGCAATTACGGTAATAGTTTTGAAAAGTTGTTCCCAAGAGTTTTTAAAATATTTTATTTAATGGATTGAATTTTCTTTTGCGGAATTACTATATTATTGAAAACTTCTTGGTCTGAAAGTTCTAGAAACTTTTAATTGAAATATCAAATCTAAATTAACTGTTTTTTACATAACAATTAACTAGGTTAAATTATAAATAAAGATTTATTCTAATACTCATTATTTGTACTGAAATTGATATTATATTTTCTATTAGATTAAAATTTGACGTTTATTTTTTTAAGATAAATATTTCAGTTTTCCTGTAATTATACTTTCATTTTATTGTATTAATGAGCTCTGATTTATTTATATAAGATCTAGGCAATTGTTGACTTCTTACTGAATTTAATCCGAAATATTCTAAAACTTATTACTCTGGCTTCGAAGTGGATATAGAGGTCTATATTTCCGTTTCCTATTCATCCCTATCTTTGATTATTAATATATTGTTAAAATAATAACTAATAATTTAAACAGAACTTCTGTAAATATAACTGATTTGTGAGATTACAATAGCTTAGTTGTGATAAGATTTATGAGAAATCCTGTTTTATAGCGCTTAACCTTAACTTATTCAACAATTATAAGATATATTTGTTTTCGTCACAAATTCTCGAGCAATTAATCATTTCTGAGAAAAAAGATTAATCAAACACTCGATTCTAATTGTTTCCTAACATTTCTGAGTTATTACCGTATATTGAGATTCTAATCTGGGTCTTAATTTTTGTGTTTTTCAATGGGAATATTTATTTTTTTCTGTTATAAAGGATTAATTCGGTAAAATTGGTTTTGGAAATTTAAAAAATTAATACAAAACTTTCGGATATCCATTATTTGTTTCAGTTTTTAAAATTCTCTCAAAGCTTGTGAAATGAATTGTTTTATGAATTTTATGTTCAGAATATTTAACAACTTTGGTTCCCTTTAGGTCCAAATATTAAGCAGACGTTTAATTAGTTGAATCCATTTAAATATTGAGTACAAAATGTTCTTTTTTTTCATAGAATAGTTACCAAAACTCTTCTGATTCATACTCGAGAAACACCTATTAAATAAACAATAATTATTAATAAACCATTAAATATAAACAAAGTTTTTGACTTTTTTCCAATTTAAATCTATTTAAATGTGTACAGGGAAGTTTCTATTATTACAGGATAACTTGAAGTAAATGGTTTAATTTATAAAATTTATATAAACAATATTTCTAATAATTTATATATAAGGGTGGCCAAAGACCTCAAAGTCAGGGGGAGTATAGGGTACTGATAAGAGCCTCAAAGTCACAGAGAGGTACAGGGTGAATATTTTGCAGAATTTAATTAAAAATGACAGAATTCTATTATTTTTTAGAATTTAGACAGAATTTTTCAAAATATTCCAAAAACGCTTAAATGTTTTTTCTGGTCCTTATTTTTTCTTCTGGTGGTATTTTGGTCATTTTTCGGAGACACGGGGGTATTTTAGCTATACCATACTTGTATGCGAATCAAAAACACAAACTTTGAAACACTGATATATTTGAATTACATTGAACTACAGTAATATTGTTTTTTGAATAGATTTGCGCATTGCTATCACTATTGAGAGATTTTAAGTGCGGATGAAAATTCGCGGTTTTTTTTAATTGTAATCCACAAATTGGACCAAAATATGTAAGCTGACAAAATACTAGGGTGCGCTCGAAAACCTAGGTGATAAATTCTGAGGGTTAAATACTGCAACATTATATAACTTAATAGGTTTTATATTCTTCAAGAATAAATTAACCCCATAATATATATATCGTTGGAAAGCTTATTGCGTAACGAGTTCAACGGTATATAACACAGGTCTGACCATTACCGTCGGTATCACCGCCACGCTGGCCATTGACCGCAGAGGAATAATTTTAAGCGCAGTTTGCGCGCTGTTGAATAAGCTTTCCGACGATATATGTATTTGTGAATTTTCAAAGTAGACTCTTAACAAAAAGTAATTGACATAAACTATACAAGTATTTGAATGTTTCAGCAATTAAACATGCGTAGTTCCGAGTTTGATTTGAAAATTCACAAACATATATATATTGTGGGGTTAATTGATTCTTGAAAACTATAAATCAACTTAATTAATATAATGTTACAGTATTTTCACCCTCAGAATTTGTCACCTAGGATTTCGAGCACACCTTAGTATTTTGTGAGCTTACTATTTGTGGATTACAATTGAAAAAACCGCAAATTTTCATCCGCACTTAAAATGCCTCAATAGTTAGTGAAGGTATATTAGCAGGAAAGGGTTAAAAACATAGATAATGACTGATACGCGTTTATAAATACTTCACTAGGATTTAACAAAGTTTCCAGTTTCCATAACTGTTACAGATGACTCAATTACCCAGACTCTTAGATTTTTGAAGCATCTTACATTTATTACTATTATTAGATTTTATTTAGAAAAGACCTTTCAATACATATAAATAAACTAGTGCCTTTTAAAGTTATTTCAAGAGGGTAAAGGCAAAAAAATAAGGATGAAACAGCAATTTATTTTTCAATGTATTATTTGCTTTTCTATATGTCTCTATACGAAGTCATAGAATCAACTTTTGCACTCACATATAAACTATAGTAATTTTAACCTTTTGTAAAAATAAATCTTTCAAAATGTATGATTTTGAATAATTGAGTCTTATATGTGTATATACCATAAACTTGAAAATTTAGTGGGGTTTTATCAGATGCACCTAGGGTAAATTTTTTCTAATAATCCTAAGGTATGGTTTTGTCCTGAAATTATTTGTCATTCTTTGAGTGTTTTGGGTTCCAAACAGAATATCAAACATAAAATGATTGGCCGTAAACAATCCGGTCTTCTGAGGGTTAATCAAAAATTGGGTTCTTATAAAATAACTTTTGTGGAAGCGTTTGCGCACATCTAGTCTTTATCAGTGGGTCTGACACTAATTGAGTTCTTGTTTTCTCGAACTTTTGTTTTGGTTTTTTCTCTCAAACAAATGCTATACTATTTTCTGACAAACTATTTAAATATTTATCATTAAATCAATTGTTTCATAAAATTTGTTTATAAATAACCCATTTTTATGATCATATCATTGAAATGCAAACAAATTAATTGCAATTTATATCTAAAACTTCAATAAATCGTAATTTAATTTTTAAATACAATGATTGTCTGCATTAGAAACTCGTGTTTTCATTCATTCAATCAATTATTTAAAAACCGATTTATAGCTAACTCACAAAAAAACGTTATACTCTAGTCTAATAGCGACTGAGGTATTTGTGAATTTCTGAGTCTCAAAGCTAGGGGTTTAAGGCTAGACATCCAATAGGGTTGTCATATGTAGTGAAACATTTGCAAATGCATGTTATTTTTAATTTTTACAATCTATTTATAAAAATTAAATAAAATAAATTCTTTTATCCGAAAACAAAATACACATATATTGGTAATAACTTGCACAAGGTCAAATGAGTCTACATTTCCACAATCACTTGATTATTAAAAACTTATATATCAATATTCAAGATGCTTGATAAATTCTAATTATTAATAATTTGAAGAAGATTATAGCAGTTCTGTTAGTACATTCATCCTTACAGATGTTTATTATTATCTTTAAAAAATTTAAAGAGATATGAAATTTTTTATCAAGGGAACTTATATTTTTTAGAAAACTAATCAAAATTATCATATCATAGCTTAAAATAATTCAATTCTAATATTCTATTATAAATACATTTTTAAAAGCGTTTATAATATAAGTAGTGATGAGCACAGGCCCGAAAAACACGGGCCTGGGCCTTATGAGCCTAGGCTCAAAATATTGTGGGACTGGGCTTCGGGCCTGAACTCTATGAGCCTAAGCCTGGCCTCCAATATAAACTATAGGCAGATAAGGGGGTAAACCAATATATGACTCTCTGTCTCAAAACTGTGCTAATAAAATATACCTGAATTAAATATTTGAACAGGAAGATTTAAAATTTTTACTTTACTGACAACTTTGTTTACTTTATTTATTGTTACTCACAATTATGACCAAACCAGGCCACAGTGCTGAGCCTTGAACCTGGGCCTGGTCTCGGCCCATAATTTATCAACCTGAGCCTGGTTAAATTCTGTGAGCCTCAGCCTTAGAGCGAATCCCTTAGAGCCTGGCCTTTGCACATGTCTAAACAGGAACCAATTGAATGAGCATGGTCATTTCACAAAGCAATGCAAGGGTACGTGTAATGAATGCAGTAATGAATATTCGCCTCAAACCAACTCTAGTGCAGTCGTGTGCTGTGTGTGCGCACCAATGGTCGTGTGCTCTGTGTTGGAGCCGGTGTTTGGTTCCGCCTCTCATAGAAATGGTCGACACATTCACTTCACATTCGATCCATTAATTCGTTGACAAAAATCTATTTGTATTTTAATTTTATTTAAGTTTTTATTGATTTTTCCCTTTAATTGATTCAATCAATTGATAGGTTTTTAGTTTTAATTATAATTAAATAAATATTTTTTAAAACATTTGAATTAAACGAATAAATAATTTGTTTTATAAATGCGTTTAAAGAGAAGTGAAAAAAATGAGTGAAAAAAGTGTTGAAAACAACGATTTGATTGAATCGATGGATGAGTTGAAACAGATATCAAACGACGATTTGAGACATCGATTGGAGAGTGAGTTCCACTTCGATTGCGGACCAATCACTGCATCCACTCGTTCTGTGTATTTGAAGAAATTGTTTAAATTGATTGAAGAGAAGCAGCAAAAGAGCCAACAATTGAATCAAGAGTTGCATCAAAACAATGGCAACAATACTACTGAAGACACGCCCGAAGACGAGTCGGAGTCGGACTTCACTGCCAGAGGCTCTGCCGTTCGGTCGACGGCCACAAAGAATAGGAGTTCTCCGCGAAGACGAGCCGAAGAAGAGTCGCCAAAACCGGCGAAGACATCGACGCCAAAGCCTCGGCGCCAGTCGTCCAACACTTTGTCGGTTAATAAGAAGCCGATGTCGAGCGCAAAGTCGAGGAAAACGTTGGCCGTAATGAGTGAGCCATTGATGGGACCACCGATTGTGCCATCGATTGGACCTCAAGTGAACAGTCATTTATCGCTAAACAACTATTCGTCGGAAAGTTCTGAAAACGACGATAAGACCGACGACAGACTGATGTCTAAAATCAGGAAATCTCCGCGAAAGAAGTTGTCGACCCCTCCGACGCCACGACCGCTGCAGGAGTTGTCGGCCTCACAACGAGTGCCTTTTGCGCGACCATATCCGCCATCACTCACTCCAATGACTAACGCATCCAAACTGTCAAACACTTCATTACTCACTCGACCACCCCTTCGACGTTCGCCTCTGACCTCTGGTCAGCCGTCGGCAAATTTGGCCAATTATAGTGATAGCGATGACACAGAACAGGAACAGAACAACGATTTCATTCGCGACCGACTCTTACGCCACAGACCGGGCCTTAACATCGGTTCGCTTACGACGAAAACGGCGCCCATTTCTGGAACGACGGGAACTGCATTTGAGGACACAAACAACTTCTCTTCGGCCTCTAATTCGATATCATTTGCAATACTAGTAATCGTTGTTCTGTTCTTTGTTTTCATATTTTCGTTTTACTTTTACACTCGAATTAATTCTTCTCCCAAACCGGCCGTCGATTTAACGAATTTCGATTTCATAGTTGAAGAACCGAACGCTCCTATATGTCAGTCGAATTCTGACCCCTTTTCCAGTAGTGATAGTGACAATTGCCTTAAATACAGCTCCGATATAATGCCTGCGCTCACTATTGCGAAGGAAATCAAGACATTTATCGATAAATATATTTTGAAGTTCTACTGCGGATCCGATCGGAAGATAACATCGTTTTCAGACTTTAAATCCGTTGACATTTCGGAAGTAAAGAAAGCGATTCAAAGCACTATTGAAGTGATTCGAACCAATAGGGAAGGCATTACTGATAATGAGTCGAATGCAGTGGTCTTTGACAGGGATTTCATGAATGCCGTGACTCTAATTCAGCTAAACCCGAACTGGCAGTTGAGGACAATCACTGATATTATGGACGAAGTGCGAGCCATTGCCATCAGTGATGTCTATCCTCTAAACCTGCCCTTTGGCTGCCATTCTATACTCACTTTAAAACTGAATTCTTTGAAAATATTTTCCGCGTTTTTATTGACATTTTTGACGTTTGGAATCATTTTATACTATAAGCGATCGAAAAAGATTGCGACAGAAGAACAGGACTTAGTCTACGATTTGGTGGAGAAGAGTCTAGAACTGCTTCAATCGCCAGACAATCCCCAGTCGATGCCTGTCCTCCACATTCGCGATACACTTCTCTCTCCTCCAGAACGGAAGACATCAAAGTATAAGAAAATCTGGAATAAAGTGGTGAAACATATCGAGTCGACTGAGTCCAGGGTTAAGGTCGACATCGAGAACATTGAGGGCGAAGACTATAAGACATGGAAATGGTTGGCCCTTAACATTGGCAACAATGACAACAACCAGAGTTTGACCGGATCTACAATTATCAGAACGGGTAGTATTGAATGGCAGGGCCAGGCCTTCAACAACGATCACAATCTGAACGCATCACAACTGGTGCCCAACGCCAACAACGGCGGACCCGTCCCTAAGGCTTGTTTTGCAGCGCCGACACCATTCCTGAAGATCAGAAATATGTTCGACGACGAGACCAAACTCTCGAATCCCAAGGAATGGAAAAACAAAATCCGAACTGCGATTCTCGAGAAGATATCGATTGCATCCAAAAGTGGTTCTCATGGCGTCGTTCACCTCGAAGTGGAGGACTCGCCCGAAGGTCTCGTTTACCTCAAATGCAATTCAATAGATTCGGCGACCGATGCCTTCAATGGACTGCACGGCTGGTGGTGTCAGAAGAAATTGGTTTCCGTTAAGTTTCTTAAACCCGAACGATATCACCAGAGATTCCCGGCCTCTGTCCATAACTCAACTCCGCTCACAACTCAATAAAATCAGAATTTCTTTTAATATTATTAAAAATTATATATATTTTTCTCTTTAATCAATCACATTATGAGTTCTTTTCATTCAATCGTTTTGTTCTTTCTCTCTCTTTTGAAAACTTAATGTTTTTGTTAATTTTTATCATTGTTTATAATATTCATTCGTTTAATGATTTTTTTGTCAATTCATTCATTAATTCATAATTATCTTAATTTTTTTCTGAGTGAAAGTTAGTTCAAATTTTTTTTATTATTATTTCTCCTTTTGATTAACGTTTGAATATCTGATTCAGTTATATATAAAAGACAGCATTGAATACAAAATACCTAAAAATATAATGTTTTGAAGGGTAACTGTATTGTCAAACAGAATGTGTTATACGATATCTATTTAATAGCAAAAAACTTTATAAAAAAAACTTTTGTGATTATCACTTAATTTTGAGAAATAGATATAAAGATTATTATATATAATAAAAACAATTTATATATCAATTAATTGACTCTTTTCTCGTGTCTATTAATTACTGTTTCCTATTATTTTGTTTTATCATTTCATTTAATCAAAACTTTTAATTCATTTCAATGGAATTCGAATGAATAAAAAGCAAAACAAATATTAATTCATAGTTAAAAAAAGTATATAAACGGTATGACTGGCTGTGCTGTCAGAATCACGAATGTGTTTGGAAAAGTTGTTCCCAATTGGAGTGCTATTGAAGTGCTGAACAGTTTTTTGCCGTTTATTAATGCAACCAATAGTTCAAAGTTCGCACTATTTTCTGAAGCATAGCATGTCTTTCGTTAATTAGGCTAAGAATTAAGTCGTTTTAGACTACAAATCGATTATATTATATGAGAGTCTGTTCTCTATATTGGAAAAGGTGTTCAACTCTCTAATTATAAGAAATATATTATTTTTTTTTACTGTACTTTATCTCCAATTTCTTTGTTAATTATTTATTTAGTAATGCGTTTGCTATTCATTACTCTATAATCTAATGAATGATTTAGGAATTCTGATTAGTTTTTTCGCAACATTTCAGTCAAACACAATTGAATTATCCTTAACTCAAAACAGTAGTTATGTTACTCTAAAAACTAATGAATTGACTCTTTTTGGAACTTTAAACAAACAGTAAGTTTTTATATTTCTTAACTACTCTTCTCACGATTTATATAATTTATCATAATTTCTATTTCATTAATTAGATTAATATTATTTTTACTAAATTTTTGAAATATTTATTTTCGATATTTTTATCATTTTATCACAATTTAAACTCAAAAGTACTGATAATTTAAAATAAAGAATTTCTTTTATCAAAAATAAAAGTTAAATATTTAAATCATTTATTTTATTGCATTCAATGATCTTATTATAAAAATATTTGTTGTATTCTCTATGCTTTAGAATACATTAAAATGCAATTTGCAATCCCTGTTCAACCAAAACCCAGGAATGTGTTATTTTAAGGTCTTTATGTTTGAATATCTGGTTCTGTAATTCCAGAATGAGATAAAATAATTACAATTATGAGATGAAATAAAAAGCTGATTAATAAGAATGTAATTATATTTAGTTATCAAATGTAGAGTTTAGTTATGAAATATGTAATGAATAGCGCATTCAATTGGATTTCATATCTGTTCTGTAAATCAATACAATAGAGAGTAAGAGAAGAGAAACTATTTTTCAAACGTATTATTTAATTAATTTGAAATAATTATCGCATCAAATCATAAAACATGTCTAAACTAAATCTTGAAAAGATTTTTCACAATAGAGACTAAACTTATAACTTCGGAACTGGAATTAAGTTATTTAATAAGAGATTTGGGACAAGAATATGATAAACACTAGTCTAAGAGATGGCAGTAATATAGGAGACGAACGGTTTGTATAGTAAACAGAGTTTGAAGACTGAAATGAAGTATTTTCTCTGAACTATAGAGAAGTCTATTATAGAGTATTAGAGTATTGGTTATGAAAATCGAAACTTGAATTCAGTGTTTGTTATCTCTGTTTATATTAATTGCATATAATTTGTGTCAAAAATATATCTTTTTTAGTGTTTTCTTAATTTAATTTATATCTAATTTAATGTTTAGTTAGGAATCAAATCAAAAGAAATGTTATTAATAAATGAAATGTATTTAAAAGTCAAACGTAAATCATAAACATATCTATTATTTGTGTGAATGTATTGGATGTGATGTTAAGCAGAAGTGAAACAAAAAATGTCTTTTAATGGCATTTAAACCAAACGATTGTATTAAGTCGTGACAAAAGACAACAATCCTTTGTAAACAATGGCTTCAAAAACCGATTGTGAGTTAAGTTTCCGATTAAATAAACATTTGATTCAATGCTAATTAGGTTTTAATGCGATTAACAAATAATTATTGCTTTTTATGTTTGTCTGACATTGAAATTACTTTTTCTGTGTTTTTGTTTATATATTTTTTTCCTTCTTTTCAATTAATTTATTAATACATAAATCGATTAATTACTCCAAATATAAATCAAATAATTTATTGACTTTTTTTGTGCAAATGTTTTCTTGTTTTTTATGACCAAAAATCAGTGACCGATTGACACATAAAATGAGCCATTTTTTGGTCCCAAAGATTAGTTGATTGAATGAATAGCTTTTTTAATACACAAATTGAGTTCAAATTTGAGTTTTGAGTTTTGAATTACATTAGAATTTATTATTGATTTGATATTAATTCGTATTATTGTTTGCTTTGATTTATTGGAAAACAAATGCTGTTTTCATATTTCAAATCACGTTTTATTCAAATTATAATTTAAAACATTTCATATTATTTGACGATTAAATTCATTGTATTTCACAATCAATGCATAAAAATGTTTGAAATGAATATCAAAATATTTAGCATTTATTATGACTTAAAGAGTCAATTGAATGAATTGATGACAACAATCCGATTCATTTATATTTAGAATAAATATTAAATTAGTTATAAAAGTCAATGAACTATATATATATGGAGAGAGAGAGAGAGAGAGAGAGAGAGAGAGAGAGAGAGAGAGATTTAAGCACTTTATTTGTCATTATTTTAACTAAAATCCCACGAAATGTGTGTCAAAACAATTAAGAGATGTTTTCACATAATTAATATTGAGATCAATTCATTTGTTAGTTAAATGTTTTTTGTCTAAAACTATATTAACTTTTTTCTCTAAAATGTTTATTTCAATGATAACTTAACTCTTCAATCACTCAAACGAAGCCAAAGATTATAATCACATTTAGAATAATAGTTTAAAATTGTCGTTTAAATAATATAAGATTTAATAAATTATTTTTTAATCTCTTGTCTGTCATAATATTTTTAAAAACTCTTAATTGAATTTTGTTAAGAAAAATGAAAATTAAGTCCAAAAACATTATTATGTCTTCAATGTCTATAAAAATGACCGAATTTTTCTTTTATACAAAATCCTATTATAAAGTTATATACAAAAAAACAAAATTAATTCCTAATGAATTTTAATCTAAAAATATATCTAAATTTTTTTCTTCTTAAGAAACAGTTTTATGAAAATTGCAGTTATTTTTCGATTTAAATTCATTGAAATATTTTATGAGTTGAGAGAAAAAGATTAAAATTTAAAAATTCTTATAAAACAAAAAACTAATAAAAAATAGATTGCGATTCAGATCTCAAATGTAATTTACATTTAATGATAGACTCGTTTTAACGGAAAAAAAGAAATTAGACTTAAATGTATTAAAGAGTTTAGAGAAAAAAATTCTTTTGCCTCTAAATAACAAATTCGGGAAAAGAAAAAACTTTAATTTTGTATTAACAGAAAGAAATCTAAACGAGAATACAATTGAATTCCTGTTTTAAGATTCAATGCAATTGAATAAATTTCTTTTTGGCCATTAATTAAGAGCTGAGAATGAATAGTAAATTGATTCTTGAATTTAATTC
Source organism: Liacarus xylariae (assembly GCA_034693365.1). Taxonomy (NCBI): domain Eukaryota; kingdom Metazoa; phylum Arthropoda; class Arachnida; order Sarcoptiformes; family Liacaridae; genus Liacarus; species Liacarus xylariae. The sequence continues at coordinate 8,570 of JAQFXN010000135.1, read as the reverse complement.
ATTTGCAAATAATATGACCTTTAATTGTGTCGTTTGTTTTTGTCAATGAATTAATGAATTTCATACATAAAAACATTTTTTAATTATTCAATTATACAATTTCTTTGGTTATTATAATTATTCTGTTTTTGTTTTCATTTAATTTATTATTAAATAAATTGTTTTTGCTTTGAGTTTAATGTTTTTCTTATGATTTCTCTTTTTTATATTATTAGTTAATGAGAAGCCAATCAAAAGAGGATATAATTATTTGATGCTTTAATAAAATATAATATCTGTTAATAATGTCTGAATCATCACAAATAGAGTTGTGTCAAAATGCAAGTAATAGTGATTTAGAGGGAAAATGTGCGCCAATTGAGGCCAACGGAGATCTCAGCTCTGATGAGAGCGACCAACGAATCGGTGATCAACTCATTAGACCAGATGTTGACAATTGTGTTGAGTCAAAGACAATAGAGTGCGGCGACAACAGTGAGTCTGAGCCTGAGTTTGGCATTTGTGGCACTAAAGGCACGACTGGTATGACTCGAATAACTCAAATGAATGGAGAGAAGAGAGATGTGAATGGCGTGAAAGACATGCGTAACATCCAAACCAACTCTACTCAGGCACCAGATGTTTGCTCAGGCAGTCAACACACAGACGATGGAGTCGACGGTATGGGTGAAGAGTCATCACAAGACTCTGTTAGGGCCAACATCTCCAGCGCTTCCATTAGTACTCTTCCGGAGTCGAGTAATGAAATTATAATTATTGAAACTGTTGTCAAATCTGATTCAAATGAAGTCCATTTCATTACCGACACAACCGTTAAGACCACAACTCATTCATCGGATCATTCATTAAACCAAAGTTCAACCGATTGTAGCACTGAATCGAATAATAATAACATTAAATCAAATAATAATTCGATTAATAATAACTCAAATGCGATGACAACGACTACAACGAATCGAACGAAACAATTGAAATCATTGCTGAAAAAGAGTCCGAAAGAGAAGACAATTAAACGAAATAATGAGCGGAAAAGAGTTACATTCAGTGAAACAATGCAAGTGTTCTGTGATGACTGGCCTCAGAATCTGATGCCACAAATAATTGCTTTGAAATCTCCCACCGATTTTAATTTGGTTGAAGTCCAGGGATATATGTTTGAGCCTCCGGTCGAATACCAGGACTTTTTACCGTTTGAACCGCCGCCCGATTACCGGGATTTTATTGCAAACTCTTTATGTGCTTTCGATAACGATCTCAGCATTAATTACATCGACGACGAAGACTACGAGGACAACAGCACTGTTCTCAGCGCTCACAACAAAAATGAACAAAAGTTTTTGAATGAATTCAGCTCTAAGTGGGAGTCAATGATCTTAAACAATAACGAGAGCTTAGAAGAGGAACAGATCATCGGTGTTCTCAAAGAAGATGCGATATTACAAGCGATTGGAAGTCATATTAGTTTACCGGAGGAACAGCTCTGTCCCGAAGACTTTCCGGTGCACTTCCAAAACAAGAACAGTTCGTGTCCTCAATTGGCTGAGAGTGAGTTGAGTGACATCACATCAGAAGATGGCAATGATTCTAGTCCTACAGGTTCTCTACAAGACATTCAAAGTGATTCCAGTATTACATCTCAAGACACCATTATTTTGATAAACACCGACTCCAATGATAACAACGAGAGTAACGATAAATTTGAAGTATTGAGTAATAAAAGCAGTTTTAATGATATTCAGACCAATGATGAAGAGATGAACAGTTCATTCAATAGTGAAAGTGTTGTGAATAATCGGACAGAAAGTGGTGACAATTCAATAAATTCTGATTCATTGGACAATCGGTTAAATAATGAATCGAATTCTGAAACAAATGATTCGTTAAAATGTGAGAAAACAAATGAAACTAATAGTGAATGCATTGAAGAGAAAGAACTTGAAGGAGAGGTGGACTCAACACCAGATGTTAGGCACGATATGATAGACAGAAAAGAAATTAAAACGAGTGAAACACATGAAAGTGATTCACAACAAAACAGGGATAAGAAACCACTGGAGTGTGAGTTGAATAGCAATGGAAAACAAATCGATTTGTTTAATAACGAAGAGTCGACTGATATTCGAACCAATCATTCAAACGCTTTCAAACGAAATCTTATGTTTTATGAGAATATGTTTTCCGATATTAAAAGCGAAGATAATTTCAAATCAGACAAACCTATAAAACAGAGCCACACAGTCAGTCATTTTGTTATAGAAAATAATCCAAAATTTCCAATAATTACTCAAACGATTAGTAATAATAATAACAATAATAATGAAAATTATGTCAAACAAACAAACGAACCCTTGACTGAAGTCAAACCGATGTCTAATGAAGTCAATAGTAAACCAATAAATACAATGAATATAAATAATTGTCAATCGATGCAGACGAGAGCACCGATACAACAGACTCAACAAAACGCTAATAATTGGTCTACAGATGAGTTTATCATCGAATATACCTCAGAGCCCAGAGCTTTAGTTCCTTCTAAACGCACGGCTTCGCTGTCCAACTTTGCGACACAACTGACGGCTAATAATCCGCAAATGATTTCTATTAGAAGTAATGTAAACAATAATAATATTCAATACCTTTCGCTCAATAGAAACGGAGAAATCCCTAAACAATGGAACGCATATAATATCGATTCGCATAATAATAGCCAACAAATCCGATACCAATACCCGCCAAACCAGAGGTCACTTTCGCCAAACCCGCCCATGACTTCAACCAACAGTCGGTCCGTTTCTCCCCAACAGGTCTTCTATCAAAACAGAGCCCAATATAATCCCCGCTATAGTTCAATGCAGACAATGCCAGTGCACCTGATGTACACCAATCGAATGCCATCGACTCAACAGAGAGTAAGTGTTGGTTTGCCTGTTATGAGTCAGACATTGGGTCCGTCACACAAACAGCCGCCGCCCTATCACTACCACATCCAACAGCACAACAATGAGTTTCCAAACCCCAGTGAAATCAGACGACGCGATGGTCTCAACGCTTATCCACATGTCTTGAATCAGACCCCACAAGCGGGTGCACTACCGGTGCCTCCAATTCATCACAACAACCAAAACAGTTTACCGCAAACGATGTCTATGTCTAAAGACGAATTGGAACAGTTTGTACAGCAGGACATCCAAAGAACAGAAAGGATTAAAAAGCGGTATTCGTTGACCGAAGAGGACGACCCGTCGTTCGGATTCGCGCGCCGGCCCTCAGTTCGCGGTATTCGACCTAAATTCGGAACCACTAATGAAATACTTAAACAAATGCAAATACAGACCAATAACTCGGGTATCGGTTCACAAACGCCTGGGAATCACGTCTCGTGGCCTCAAATGAATAACACTATAACTAATAATAATAGTAATAATCAAATACCGACTCAACAAAACCAGTCTTACCATAAGAAGCAACACATCGTTCAGATTCGTTATCCCATGTCTTCTGTCAAATATATAGCCGAAGTGTCAGCGCCGGACTCATTGAAGTCATCCCAAGCAAGTCATGCCTCACATCCAACTCATTCATCGCATCCATCGAACCCATCGACAGCACCACAGATGACTCGAACCCTTCCCCGTCCGTCTTCGCTGATAAGTCAGTCGCAGTTGAATGCAATGCGAACTGAAGACGGATTAGTGATTCGATTGGCGCCGAACGCAAGTCGTGATCAACTGAAACAACAAATCCAACGCCAACTCGAACAACAACTACAGCCAAAGCTTAAGCAAAGGATGAGTTCTATGCCATCAACTAATGTAAAGCCAGTCATGTCTTCCAACGACGAAAGGGGTGCTCCAGAGGGGGCCAGTTCTTCACCGAAACATTCTTCCGATCTGTTGTTCGCCAAGAATTTGAGCACAACTTCTAATCCGAACCCGAAATCAAACGAAACGACTGTAAATAATAAGACAACTAATAGACAACAAACTAATGATACAAAAAAACTAGTCATTAATGAAGAAAACAATACATCCAATGATAACGAAGGAGTAATTTATTACTCGATGAATGTTTGACACAATCAGACCATTTGTTTGGCAACTATTTGTTTGATTTATACTTAAATTGTCTTATAATTAGTGTTAAGAAAAGATTAATTAATATGAAAAACAAAAGAACAAAAAGAATATAATATAATATGAATTATATTATGTTTGGCTAAATGTTTGTCCGATTGCTGGCCGGACTCCCACTCCAATACAACCACTACAAACAAAACAAGAGTAAGAAAAGTATTTTTTATTTCCCAAAGCGATTGTGAAACGAAAAATCTTTTGGATTCGCATATATTTTGCTTATATTTTATGCCAAAATTGTTTTTATTATATATAAAAATTTGATCAAAAAACAACTTAATATAAAGAAAAGTGTCGATTAAGTGATTTCACTTTTAATTCTATTATTTATCGACAAAATTCCTATTTTATGATTAGAATTGAAATAATATTCGTGTTGAATGACGAGAGGCTATGCTTTGCTCCGGGAATTCGAGTTATTATTAATTACTGTAATAATTATTTATAGACTAGTTATACATTAGATCACGACTACTATTGAAAATTACCTCAAAAACCCTTAGGTTTTAGTTTTTTGATTCTTTAAAATTATATTTCGATATATTATATATAAATAATAAAAATTTTAAATATTATTATAATATAAAAAATAATTAACTTATGATTTAAAATATATTTTAAAATTCTTTTTTTATTTACAAATTATAAATAATATTATTTTTATTTCTACACATTTTTTAATTTTTTTTTTGATTTTTTTCTCCTTTTTTATTCTCAGTTTTTCTTATAAATAATGTTTTGAATGAAATGTTTTTTGAGTTATAATTTAAGTACATTTGAATTATATGATTATAGACGAAACAAATAATTGAGAATTTAATTAATTGTTAGTGATTTTTGATTAACAAATAAAATATATATAAAAAAAAGTTGTGCTTAAAATTGAAAATTAGATAAAGTTTTTCTCTTTTGAATCGCAAAGTTTGTTAATATAGGAAAAACAAATTTCATGTTTTTTAAATGAGATTATAAGTTAAATGAATTATCGATTATTTCATTAAAAATAAAGTTAGTTTAGATAAAAAATGTTTTTATGTAAAAAAATATATAAAAATTTGATAACAAATTGTAACTCAAAACTACATTTATTTGGAAAAAATTAAAAAAAGAAAGAAAATTGTTGTTCCGGTGATAAGACTGCGAATACCGCATTAAATAATAAGGAAAAGAAACATAATTTTAATTAAAAACTAAAATATAATGTAAGAAAATATTTTTAATTTATTTTTGCGACACTTATTAATATTTAACACTTGTTTGTCCTCCAATTCATTATAATTAAACATAATTTTAAAACAAATGTTTTGTTGAGTTTTTCAAATCATGATTTGTTATATTGAATATACAAAAAACACAACAAATTTAGTGAAATTAATAACAAGTTTTGTTTGAAAAAATCATCAAATGATTGAATCTTAACAATTGATTGTCTGTTAAACTTTGATTATATAATAAATAAATAAAAATCTTTGAATTTATGTTTTCTCTTCTCTGTATTAGAGCTGCGAAAACATATTTTTAACTCAAAACAAAACTAAATCCTATCTCTCAAAGCAAAACTGTTTTCTCTTCTCATTAATTATTATTATTAATTGAGTCCTATTATTCTCGAAACTGTTTTTTCACGAATATTGGGCTCAAATGTTAAGACATAATAAGAAATTCTGTTGTATTTGAAATTCTTTACTAAAATTAATTATTAGTCATTGAATTGTAATAAAAGAATATAAAATTCGATTTGAATGATGTTTATCATTGAATTTGAAGTCATTGTAAATGATTATACAGTAAATGTTGAAATAAAAGTTCTTTTTTTAAATAAAATATTAAAAAATGATTTTGTCTTATATTTATTTTTCTCCTTAAATGCAATGTTAATAATAGTTTAAACTTATTTTTCATTCAAATGGTTAACGAATACATATTGTTTTCCATCTAAACTATAATTTAGTCTATTTTTGTGCTCAAATAACCGCAATTTACTCTTTAATATACTATTCTTTTGTAATAAATAATTCTGTTTTGCATTCAGAATCACATCATTTCAGTTCATGTCTGAAAGCATTCATTATTTTCTATGATTTTATCGATAATTTTTGTTCGAAAGCATAAAATTTCATATTTGATAACAGTATTTACAGTATATATCTTAATAGACAGTATATAACATAAGTATTTGGTCCCAAATTCACTGTAATATCGATTGTTTGATGAATTCGTTGTTAATTATACCGTAAATAATTGTCTCCAATAGTCATCTACGACAACAAAAATCTCTGCAAAAGCCTATACTTCACTGTATTAAGTCATCCAAACATCTCTCGAAGTCTTCTCTAATTCCTCTAATTATTCTCTAAACTTCTTATCTCTTAATAGATCTCTAATCTATTGTTCTTCGTTTGAATGTTAATCAAATGGAAATCATATTCATTAGATATAAAATTTTTGATTTGCAAAACATCTGTTCGACAAATCTTATTGTCTATGAATTCTCTAAATAATTAATCAATTTTTAAAAAGACATTTAAAACACAATTTATCAGACATTCAGATCTGAAATTTGTTGAAAAGGAATTACAGAAATAAATAGTCTTTCAGTAAATGATGTGATGGTATTTCACTGTTCATATCAAACGAATCTAATTAATATTCGTGAACTTCGAAGCTCTAAAACAATTTTACGTTTTTATAAGTTGTTCTGACAATAAGAGACAGAATGAGATAAAAAATAGTTAACCCTTTTTGGAAAATAGGAATAATAAATAGCTTTGAGTGAGAGTCGCAGTGAAAATAGTTTGGGAAAAGTTCTCACGGATTAGAAGTGAAGCATAATTTTTTGCAATTATAGTGACCTCAACTCAGAGATCAAGAATTAGAAGAGAACAGCCATCGATGGGCCGTCTGTTTCTCTATTGTGGTTCTCATATAATCTCACGTCTATCTCATTAACATTGGGAGAGGTTTAGAGGTTTTGCTAATAAAACTGATGCTTAGGTGCAGGTGTCGTAATACAAGCTATAACTTTGTTTACCTTTTGCTTAAGGCTATCAACTTTTGCTATACAACAAAATCATAGATAAAAGATATCTTTATATTATATGCACTTCTATTATGCATTAGATTAGACTTTAGTTCAGTTATATCTTTGAGTAGAAGAGAATCTGTCGCTAAGTTAAGGCACAAACAGTTTGTTTGAACGCATTGCAGTTTGTGTTGAGAGATATGTTTAAAAATAATTATTCTCTTTTACTTTTCTATTAATCTATTATTCCATAAAAAAATTATTTATAAATTATTTATTATAAAAGTTTTTTAAATTAAAATCAATTTAGATATCGATTTCCATGCATTCAATTACAGTATTATATTTCATAATTCTTATAATTCACGTAAGTTTTTATCAATTTATTTCAAAAAGAAAATTACATATTATTTCGTTTCTATTTCTTTAGACATTTATTATCATTTTTTGTTAAGTTTTGAGAAAATATTCAATTGAAAAGATTTAAATATTAAATAGTTTTCATTTAATTCAAATTTCATTCTCAATGATATCTAAAATTCAATTTTTATTTTTTTCTCTAAAACTTCTCAACAAATCTTTTCATGACTTCTGTTACACTTAAAAGACATTTCATAAATCATTTTTTGAGTTTATATTTGTTATCAATGTTTAAAACTTATTAATCAATTTATTTCTGTCAGAAACCGCTACTGATTTTGAACGAAACGATATGTAATTTTCATATTATTGTCAAAAAATTCTTGTGATAAATGATTTTTCAAACATTATTCTTAAATGTGATTCAATTTATGAAAGTATTTCATTTCTGTCGTATTAATCATAAAAGTTAGTTTACGTTATGTTCTCATTGTGTTAAAGATAACAAACATTGTGTTCATACCAGTGCCGACTGTATAACTGGCAGCTGTACTCTTGATAACAATTACTTATAAACTCATACATTGCTTAAGTGCTAATTCATCATCTCTTATGATATAACAGAAAACATGAGTCAGTTTTACATAAATTCTAAGGTTTTATCGCTGATTCTCGAAGAATAAAATCAGAATAAAGTATTTGTATTCTCGAACAGAATTTGAAATTAAAATTAATGTTTTATTACTTTAACTAATTTTAAACCTTACACTTAATTTCATATTTTTAATGATTAACCCAATTATAATTATAATAATAAACAAACTGTTATGGTTCATAACTTATGGAAATCGAAGAGGGGGGTCGTTTAAATATTTGTACACAGACCACCTAGTTCAAAATTTTCAGAATTTTTTTTATAAAATTCATTTAGAATTTTAGTCAACTTTTATATAAAATGAAAGGCGATGTCCAACTTGACATATGAAAGAAAAAGAATAAAAAGATGCGATAAGTTATAGCATAGAGACTGTAAGCAGTACTCAATATACATAAGC
>JAQFXN010000134.1:0-28961 GCA_034693365.1 Liacarus xylariae | reverse complement strand
GTGTCACATTGAGAGAACACACGTGGGCCCCCTTACAGCGAGGCTCGTGGCGATAGCTGATCGCATTACTACCAATTGACGACCCTTGGTTTGGGTCCGTGGTCATTTTGCCTCACCCCAGGCCCAACAAACTAAGCTCAGAATGCTCACCTAAGGCAGGGTTCGAACTCACTACTCTGTTAGGCGCAAAACCCAAAGCATTGGCCTCTAATCCACTAGGCCACGCTCCCAGAGTAGTTACGAGGTTAGAAGGCTGCAGTGGGGGTATGTACGTTATAATACTGTATTAAGCTAATTTTTAGGCTTTTTGTAGGAGGTAAGAATCTTATTGAAATTTAAGAAAATATTTTTCAGATAAAGTAGTAGAAAATTTTTGATTTACATAAAATTAAATAATTAATTTTTCGATGTTTTAGTCATTCGATGTTTTAGTCTTTCGATGATTTAGTCATTCGATGTTTTAGTCGTTGATGTTTATCCTCGATGTTTTCTCCTGATACCGTCTATTCCAGTATTAAATTTATTTACATATGAAAGTCTACAAGACCAAATCATCAAATTCGTACACATATACAGTACATATGAATTGATAATTTTGTTCTGTAGACTTTCATATTTTAAAAAATGTTCACTGTATCTGTAATTCCGATAAATAAACTGTAAACGCAAGATATATTTAATCTATCCAGCTAATAGACTACTTTTTTTTATTAATTTGCTTCATTTTATATTATTTGAGTAATCAGTGAACGATAGAAATAAATGAGTTTTTATTTCAAACTTAGAAATTCATAGAAACTCTTTATAACAAAATTTATATTTCAAAATATTAAGTATTACTATTAAGCTTTCGGTCACTAATTGCTTGAAAAATATAAAATGAGAAACAATAAGAAAGTAGTGTATTAGCTGGATAGATTAAATATATGTTGAGTTTACATGCAGGTATGATAAAAGATATCAATGATAATCCTATTAGTTGTGAATCCAATGGGATGGGAGCATATGATTGTTTTTATCAAACTTATTAACATTTTTCCATCTTATTTAAAGAGGATCAAATCAAATTGTGTTTTTGATCAAAGGTATCTATACAAAGACAAAATGTTTAAAAATAGCCTAGAGATCAGGGATGGGGAAAGGGGGTCCAGCCCGGATTAATCCCCTGTGATTTTCGCCGGATATCCTCAGGCCACTTGCAAGACACCTCCTTCCATAGCAATTTTGAGAAAACGGCGCCGAAGGCGCCGTTTTTGACGAATATTTTGTGAAATTCGGGAAAAATACCAGAATTTTGTCAAATTGTTCCTAAATTTGGTCAAATTCTGTTAAATTTTTACAGAATTAACTATAATTTGTTTAAATTCTATCAAATTCTTGCAAAATTAGTCGAAATTCTATTAAATTACGTCATTTTAAATCAAATTCTACAAGAATTTGACGGTTGCAAAATCCCCCCCCCCCCCCCTGGACCAGCCCCCTGGCAAAATTTGTGACGTCACAGGCCTGAATTCCCCCATGGCTTGGCTAAGATAAAATACACCCCTTGAAATTTCTTCCTTTCCCCATCCTTGAATGTATTGCCATCATAATATAGGTGTGAAATATTATATTTGTTTGCATTATTGCATTAAAAGAAATCACACCAACAGGAAAATACACAATTGCTTTTATTTCCACTTTCGAAGATGTATAGTATGTTCTTTTGCACCGGTACACCACCTAAATCAGCACACTAAAAATAGATGACCATTTTAACCCTAATTACAGACCCTGACATTTTGACCGTCCGGTTGGTTTGGGGTCCGATGGGTTTTGGGTACAAGTCATGACTTGGTTTAGTTAAACCTTTTTGTTAGTGAATCCATGTTTTAAAATATCAATTAAAATAAGTAAAAATTAATTTTGAACTTTAAAACAAATGTTTGGAATACAAATGTAATTCAATAAAATAGTGAGACTTTGTCTGCACTTGAAATTCAGATATTGTTCTTATTTAAGCAAATATTGGAGATTAGATAAGGGATTAGATTATTATTAAGATTATCAACGAATGACATCGAACTCGAATCGATTCTAGTTTTCAAATATAAAATAGCTTTTGATTCAATTAAAATCGATTCAATCAAATAAATAATAACAAACAAATACATTATTAACTGATTTTTATTGAAAGCAATCAAAACATTTTTGTAGATTTGCTTTTGGAAACAAAGAAATGAATTTGAATAACATCTGAATGTTTTGTCGTTAAAACTAATGGATAATCAGAATTAATTGACAAAATAGCTATCAATCAAAGCATAATATGATTGAAAATCGTTGCAAATATTGGCGATAATTGAAAGTCAAATATATTGGTATTTATAGAGAACTCAAATAATTTTAGCCATTTTTTAGCTTTACTTACAATGAAATCATAATTAGGAAAGAAATTGTATTAAACAAAAATATTTTTTTTTAGAGAATAACTTTACAACACTTTAAAAGTGCGATGAAATACAAATATTGTAATGATATCTAAATTGAAATAATAATAACCCAAACAAACAAAATCAGAATAACTGTTGAATAAGTGTTTGATATTTCAAACGAAAGACAAATAATAATCTGTTTTTATAATTACTGTAATTATAATAAATCTTATAATATGTGGACAATAATAGTATCTATTGATGGGTCTGTGCGTCGACTGTCTGGCCATAGACTGACTCATCGCTGTAAGCAATATAGAGAAAGAAGTCCTCCTCGTGATGGTCCTGATATAGGGTACCCATAGTGGCACAGGTCGGCGGAATCACGTTATTCACGAAGAAGAACAGCGCGTCTTCGGGTCTCAAATGGATTCGCTTTCGGATCAGGAAATAGAACTGTCCAACAGTCAGATCCGACGGAACCAAATACTTCTTTTTGTCTAAATCTCCGATTCGAGCCTTCGGTGCCTTTTCTACGATTACCTGAGTTTAGAGCAAAACAAAGCAAATGAATAAATACTTATTGATTGCAATTCCGGACACAATCGTGTGTCGAGTGGTCTGTCCACTGCGCGCACGTACGGGCACTCTGTCCGGGTATTTCTTCCTGATCTTCTCGCCCTCAGCCCTCCTCTTCTCGAAGGGATGTTCCTCTTTGTAGGCGAACTTCATTTTGTTATAATAACTCAAAACTTATTTAAATAACAAAAATCTATTGTTTTATTGTTTTTCCTTTAAATTCAATGGATTTTCACTTTTTTTACGATTCAATACAATCACTAAATAATAACAAATTTATAAACAATTGTTTCAAATATTTAATCGATTTATCGATTAATTAAATGACTATTTATTTGAAACAATATTTGGTATAAATTGAGTGAAAATTATATGAAATAAATTGGATTTAATTTAAGCGACGATTGAATTGAATTCGCATTTCATAGAAGTGTCGAAACGATAGACAAAATGCCTTCTCTTATGTAGACTACAGTCAACTCTCAAAACTGTATTTACGTATTAGTCATAGATAGTGCAGATCGGGTTCGGGCAGAAAAAACTTTAAGTAAAAAGATATTATTTAATCCGTAATCTTAGCAAATATTATTGATTCAAAATAACAATAATTATTAAATATTTAATTCATATTCCAATTTTTCCTCGATGTTTCCGTTTAAGTACATAAACATTTCTATTGTTAAAGTATAAGAAATTAATCTCGTTCTATTTGTATCCTGAATAACTAAGTTACTGAAAGATCTCTCCGTTCAAACTATTATCAGCGATGCACAAGTATTGGATTTTGATTTTCGATGCAGCAGTATTATTATAATTATTCACTGGATTATATAAATCAAGTATCCGCTTTTTGAGCCTCTGTGGCCAATTTGAAAATTCTTACATATATATCATATTATTAAGAGTTGAGTTGGAGTTAATAATCTTTTATTTTATTTAATTATTTATGTAACTGAATTATAGGCTTTGGAAAATATTGTAATTAGTAAGTTTTTCGGATGTTTGCTATAAATTGACATATTTACGGTTGAAATTAAATGACAGAAAATATCAGAATAAATATATCTTAATATATATAGTCTAGCTATTATTTTTCAATTAATCATAACTTTATTCACAATAAGTTTGCATTTTATAATATAATCATTGATTGGATTGCATTAGTCAAACAAATTTTAATAGAAATCCGGGTGAAATGGGGTAATTGTTATATCTGCCCGGAGCCAGTTTTTGAAATTTGGGTTAAAATCTGATTTTCCGGACATTTCCCGAATCCGATCTACACTTGTTATAGACTGATAGTCATGTCATGTGATCTTATATACAACAATATGTCAACAAATATCATAACAAAAACAATAAAAGCAATGAATCATTGGATGAAAATTTGTCTAAATTTCAATTAACTGTTAAAATAGCCGTAAATTAATTCATATTTTATTTATCGCTAATTATAGAAACCTTTTATACAATTAATTATTAGACAAAACTGAAAACTAATTATAAAAACTATAAATATTTGAAATTAAATTAAACGCAAATGTGTTTGCATTGAGTGACGACCTCTTCGTTGGTTTGATTTTATTATTTATGGCAATAAGTGATGCAATCAATCAAAACAATTCATTTAACAGTAATTGAAGTTTAATTTGATTGCAAACCAAATATGAGTTCAGATTTGAAAGACTATCTAAACTCAAGAAGTGATGACAAACCGACGCTTAAGACTAGTTTTGGGAATCTTTTTAATGGAAATAAAGCCACAAATTCTTGGTTTTATCAGCCGTTGAGTACCGAAGAGATTAACAGCGATTCCATTGAAATTGATTCCCATATTAGCGATAATAACAGGCAATCAATTGTTTTCATTACTTTTGTTCATTAAAGCCATTGTTTTCACGTCCTTTAAGTCAATAATTAGTCGAAAAAATAATTTGAATTTTTCATTAAATGCTTTAATAATTAAGTATTTAATTAAAGAACAAATTGACCTAAAAATGGCTAAAATGAGCAAAAATATTGAATTCATTGATATTTCAATCGACAGAACGGTTCCAAAGAGTTGGTTCTCTTCATTCTCGCTGTCGTCTAATACTCCAAACGAATCCAATCAATGGATTCCTTCACTTGTATTCAAACAATTTCTGGAATTTTAATTTTTAAACTAATATTTTGTTTTTCCGTTAGTCTCGAACCCAAAGAATAATTGGTTTCATATGCTTTGTATTAATGGGTTTATTGTGTTTCACTTTGGTATTGCAATTCATTTAAAAGTTCTTATTTTAAATTTATTTTTCTCCCATTTTAGTCAAGTTTTTATATACCATTCCTTCTATTCAAAGCGCGAAAGTTTGCAATTTTGTTCACTTTTGGCTCTTTATTCTCAATTTTAAGGTTTTATTTAACTAATAATTTATTTAATTAATTGTCAAATAATATCAATTATTTTCCAGTTTTTCCATATTATGGGGACCTTTGAGTCATTTGAAACATTTGTTCTCCAAAGACAGACTTCCCTTTACTCTCACATACTTTGGCTCATTATTCCTGACTTTATATTTTGCTCTAAAGGTTTGTATAAAAGATAATTAATATTGAAATTAAGCTATTGTAGGGTAACTGAACTGTTGACACATTTTTTGGATTAAACTATCTTTGAGTTCCCTATAAATTATCAATTGATATAAGAATTTAAATACAAGATTAACAATGAATTCCTTAATAATGTTTGCATTTATTATTCGATTTAAAGGTCGGAAGCACTCCATTGACTGTTATATTTGCAATCATTCAAGTGATTGCCCTAATTTGGTATGTCTTCAGTTACCTTCCGGGCGGACAAACAGGGCTCAAGTTTTTTACAAAAGTGGCCGCAAAGAGTCTACCCGTTTAGTCGACAAACAACTGACTCCTTATTTATTTTCTAAAAAACAATTTAAATTATAATAAGAGTTGAAATAAATGTTATTCCGTTTGTGTTCAATGACTGCAAACAAATTAATAGCTTTTGTTGTGATTTATTGCTTTGACTGGTCTTCGTCTCCCTGTTTGCGATACCCCATCCAAACCCGTTTTCCTCTCAGAATCTTTTGTCTTCTAATCTCCGCTTTGAAGTCCAAGTGCTCGTCTCTGTCGGACATAGAGTTAAAGAAAATTAAGTGATTGTTGGCTTATATGACATGTGCGCACCTGAAGAGACCCAAATCCCTCAACTTATCCATGAGCTGCGTGTGCTGTGGGTGCGGGGGATAGAAGTTGGGATTGCGCTGAACGTCCAAATCCATGGGCAGAGCAGACAGTCTTCGGACGACATTCGCGTTCCGGTAGTGAAAGGAATAGAAGGCGTGTCTGACCTCTCCGTTACTGACTCTGTCGGCACTGATCTCTGCGGGCATTTCTGGTTTCCTGTATTCCCCGAATATCTTTCCACTCAAACGAACCATTCGTTGCGAATATTTTGAACTCATTTTTGTCCACTTTTTAGTCACCGATTGTTTGTTTACAATATTTTCAAAACTTATCGCACATTAAATACGTCTTCAGTCATGTGTTTAATAATGAATGACTTAATCGTTAGTTATATCGCAAACAAATTGGTTTTGATTTCTAATCCAAACAAATCTCAATAATAGACCACTTTTTCTGACTTCAAATATGTTTTAATTTATTAGTTATTTTGAATTTTGTTAACAAATTATATTAATTTTTTTACGTTATTTATTATAATTTTTTTCCACAAAATATCTCAAATAATCCGTATTTAATAAAAGCGAAGCCAAACCTAAATAAATACTGTTTTTAATATTCAACTCAACAGAAAGGGGTCTCAAAGCGTAACTTCATATGTGAATTGTGCCCAAAGCTATTGTGAACGTGAGAGCTGTCGTCTCGACTCAAAACTTCATTTCACTATTGAATAAAATTGATGTAAAAATTACGTCAAATAAGAGTGAAATAAAATGTAATGAATTGATATCGGAATCAGATCTCAATAATGGCATAATATATGAATGGTTTGGGAAAAGGAGTGTCTTTTGTTTGTTTGATCGCATTATACAATACATTACAATACGTTGTCATTAAATAAACAAACGATTTATTGATTATTCAATTGATTTGTTGTGATTTGCAATCGTTTGTCAATAGTTTTAAATCAAATACAAAAATAATAAAAATTATTTGTGTTTTTCACAACAAAATCGTTTATTTTATTATTTAATTTATAATTTTGTTATATTTTATTCAAAAGAAAAATATAAAAAAAACTTTAATTCATTAAAAATGAGTTTTAAAAAACTGAAATACAGTTTGAAAATAATTTTTTAAAATCCCATTTAATTTAAATGAAAACAAATTTCTTTGTTTTGAATTGTTTTAATTAATTAATATAATGATTGAGTTTTTATTATCAATTAATAAATAATGTCTCAAAAGTAGTGCCAATTGTTTTAAAAGTGCCTAAAATTGTATTCAATTGACTATTCATTTGATTTGAAGTAAGTTTTTGACAGTTTTTAAAAAATGATTTCATTTTTAATGCATTTATGTTTTGAAGTTTTGTCCGATTTATGCAAAGAGTGGACACAAAATGTTGATCGAAGCCCAACCACAGCAGTCGACAACCCCTCCCACCCCTCAAATGTCTTTATCTCAATCTATGGTCTCCTCTCCGTCGCCGCAAAACAACTATAATATGATTGAAAGACTGAAGAAAAGAGTCGGAAATTATAGACTTCACCACCAAATGAGTCAACAGAAGAATGAGAATACAATTGAATCACAGAATATGAAAATGAAAACCGAAACCAATCGACTGCAGCAACAGTTTCTCAATAATAGCCAAAACAATACCAATACTAACACTAAATCTAAACAACAAAAGTCAGTCAACACTACCGCCGGTCAGAGAAACGCAAATAAGAGGACAAGCAGTTCGGCCAATAATAGCAATGTTTCGAACAATAATTGCGATTCAAAATGCGATTCGAGTGAAGCCAAACCCACAAAAATGGCAAAACTGGGTTCGGGTCGAACCGCAGCCAACAATAGTTCGGCCAAAGCCTCACAACTGTCACCGAATAACCAATCGTTTCGTAATAATTGTTCGAAATTCAACGCAAATTCTCAATCGAACCAAATGGACGTCAAAATGAAGCCATCGATGGCCTCGTCTTGTGTTTCGAACTCTAATTCTCAGTCATTAATAACAAACAGTTGTATCAATTCTTCCATCACTTCCTCTTCAACTCCAGAAATAAAGCGCGAAATTATCGACAATTCATACTTCGAAGGCGTAAACGTCGACGCAATTCGAGATCTTTTGGCCAACACTTCCAATAATAACAACAATTGTGGCGAAAACTTCGGTGACTTTTTCAATGACACGAATTTAGCAGACGATGGGTTGGCCGGCGCTAACTTCGGAGACGAAGACTTTATCACCAAATTCTTGGAAGAGATCAACAATGAGTCGGCTTTAAGTGAAATCGAAACCAATTTTGGACAACAGATGAATACAACACAATTCAAAGGACAACAAGTGATTAATCACTCGAATAATAATCTAATTATTAATAACGAAAATAATAGCAATAATGGAATGAATAATAATTTTAACATAAATCTAATGAACAGTAATTCAAACAATAATATGATTATTAATGCAAATCAAATGAATTCAATTAGTTTCACAACAAATCAATTCCAAACCACAACTAATGAGTTGACGTCTTATCCGCCGATTCAGCCAAGACTTCAGCCAAATCTGATTCAAAACATTCCAAATCGTTGTTCAGTTCAACGAATGAACACAAATAACCCGAACTTCACATCAATTGTGGTCAATAACAATAATGTCCGCAATTATGTCAACTCCAACAATACTGGTGCCCAACAACTACTACTCCAACAAATGACAGCTGTTTTGCCACAACAATCCCTAAACAACGTTCAACTGCAACAACAGTCACAGCCATCACATCTAATACTACAACAACAACCCTCACAACCCGTTCATCTCAGACTGTCTACGGGTTCTGTTCCCCGAATGGGAATCGTATCTGTCGTTCCAAAGACTGAGAACAATGTTTCGGCACAGCTCTCTATACAAGTGCCACAACAACAACAAACAGCACAACAGACACAAAATCAAACATCATCTCAAGTGCCACAACAAAGTACTCAATCATCGCAGGCGTCGGCCAACGCATCCATTAAACTGAAACAAATGGCACAACAGGTTCAACAAAAGACTCACCACTGGGTTATAAACCACTCAAACATACCATTGACTCAACAAATGACACAACAATCACAACAACAGTTGAATCAAACGCCACAACGACTGACACAACAAACCCCACAACAGAGACAAACGACTCAAGTCTTGACACCCGAACCACAAAATCAAAGTCAAATGCAATCACAAAAACAAACTTATTTTATGCCACAAATGGCTCAACAGATGTATTGGCAACAGCAGCAACAACAGCAGCAGCAACAACAACAGCCCCAAAGCCAACCGCAAGCGTCACAACTATCGCAACAGAATATGCAACAAAATCAACAAAATTTGGCCAATTATTGGTCGCATTCCTCACAAATGGGACAAATGGTTGGACAGCCATCGCAACAACAGCCACAACAACATCAAAGCCAACATTTTTATGACAGTAATTACAATTATTTTTGATAAAAGCATATAATTCGCTCATTTTATTTACTTTTATTCGTATTTAATTAATATAAACTATATTTTAACTTTTTATTTACTTATTATATAAGCCTTTAATGCGTTAAATATTCGTTTGTATTATAGATTGGAATCTAATTTCTAAATCTTAAACATTGATTCATAAATGAATTAATTTTAAAGATATTTAATGTGAATTAATATTCTGAAACTTAATTTTTTTATAAAATAAACCAATTATTGAATTAAATTTGACTGAATCAAGGTAGTATTCATTTTGAAACCTTGAACCAAACACTTGTTTTCACAAAATAATCATTTTCCTGTCCGTTTGTTGGTCTCTGAGATTTTCTTCAGCAAAAAAAACAAGATTTTATTAATTTTTCTTTTATTTATTGAATGAAAAATACAAAAAGTGGTCAAAAAGAAGAATTTATTGACATTTAATTGATATTCAATAGCAATATATTTATAATAAGTTATATTAAATTTCAGTTGTTATATAATAATGTCACCCTGTGCTCATGTAATAATGTACCAAAAGTGATTTAAAAAAGTAAATCATTTGCAAAGTGTTATCAATGATCTCCGCGACCCGAATGAAGTCTTTGTCTTTGTTGTTCATTAGCTCCTGAGGCAAGTTCTTCGACCGGTTTCGTCCATTTGATTAGTGTTTCGGGCGATCGATAGAGGAAAATGAGTTTCGCGTAAAGATCTTCTTCGAGTTCGAACTCTCGACTCTCGCGAACCAAATATATGTCGAGACATAACTGTAGAACTCTGTCCACATTTGGCATTCGAGTGTAGATCACTTTGAATGATGACTCAGAGTTGAGGCCCCGAACCCATCGCGAGACCAAAAAGACAAAAGTGGTATAAATACCGATAATTCCATATCCGGAGAGAAAGGCCAGTAAACCAATGAATACTTTATCGTTGAAGAGCACGAGTGGAAGATATTTGCACTTCTGGTTCAAAAGGAGGTCCTGTTTAAAGAAGTCGTCCAAATGAGTCATATATTCCTCTTTGCAGGGGTCGTGCACTTCCCACCACGAGGTCACTGAGCTGTTCTCATACGTGCCCTTTTGGAACAGAACCCCAACACTTCTGTACTGAAACGTTTCATTCTTCTCGACCCCTTTTACCAGTTGTCGAACAGCAGTGGGTTTACCCTTTTCGGGAACTCTTATATAGTTTGGAAATATATTACTAATAATCGCCGCTTCCTTCGACTCTCCGTCACCCGAAAGCATATTCGCAATGTCTATGCGAAGAGCAGTGTCTTTGATTGGATCTAATTTAGTGTTCTGTTCGTTAGATATGGTCACATCCATGTCCTGAGTCTTTTGTTTCTTTTTCCGAGTTATATAATACGTGAGCTTAACGTTTATAACACTTGCATTGCTTCTCAATTCCGTTTCCAGTTGTTTCTGAGAAGGAGGACTTATACCCCAAACGGCGGTGGAATTGCCGTTTAGATTAACAACCATTACATCGCTTTGATCGTAGCCAGAGATGAATGTCTGTGCGATCGCATCCTTAACGAAGTCTTTATTGTTTTTGAGTCCATTCCAAAGCGGATCACTTATCTCATTCAACGCACTGCCCGTTACGCTCATCCGGAACAGTGGCTGATATCCACCGATTTCCAGCTCAAATGTGGCTCCGACTGGTTTGTTAGTGGAGCCCACGGCGCGACCCAATGCGAACAAACCCAATGGACCCCAAATTAGACCTTAAATTATAGACAAAATTAAGATAAAGTCATTTGAATTGTTGATGAATGAGAGGCAGACCTATAATGACGATAACCCAACCCCCGCCTAATAGGTATTTGAAAAACCTTCGTTTGGCTTTGCCTCGGGGTTCCGGAAACTCCTCATCCAATTTGAGTTCACATTTGCGTTCGTATAGATTGACGAAAATGTCTTCCATTAGAGACCATTCATCCAATACAAGACTAGTATCGGTCCAAATCCAGTCCATATACATTCGCAAGTCGTATAGGAATGGAATGACCATATACCTGTCCATTCACGTAAGGATTACAAACTATTTTCAACATTTGCAAAACAGAAGAAAAGTACTAACCCTTTGAATAAATACCAATTAATGAGATTATATTTTTTGCAGAAAGTGTTGCCTAAAATTCTTGTCGGATAACCACTTCTTATCTGATAAGCAGACAATAAAAAGTATATACATTTGAATATATAGTAGAACTTCGGGGGCCAATTGTCTCGAGAGATAAAACGTCTGAAATTAGTTTTTCGAAAATTAATTTAATTCAATAAACTTTAACATTCAATAAAACAAACTTTTCAGTCATTGCCGGCAACGCAAAGAAGAGCCACATATGTATTACGAGCACAAGTAATATTTGAAAGACTAGTTTTCCTTTAATGTATTTCCTTAGATATATCGCTCTATCGATTATTATTAGTGCGAATTGTAGTAAAAGAGTGACCAGAAATGGGATCGGGATTTTGTTCTCTTCCAGAAATGAGGCCACGTCTACACCTGAATATCCGCTCTAATAAGGGTTAAAAAGCGGTCAATACTTTTGTTTGTGCCTAAAAAATCTCTAAAAAACCCAAAGTTCCCCTCCCCTTCCCTCCTCCTCCCAATAGCTTTTGCAATAATCATGGACATCGAGACTTCAAAACGTTAAGGGTTTTTGTCGACGAGAGCCTAAGGGGGGTCCAGGGAAGGGTATTTCGCAATCGTCAAATTCTTGCAGAATTTAACTTTTAGTATAACGCAATTTAACAGAATTCGACTAATTCTTTAAGAATTTAACAAAATTTAACCAAATTTTGCAAAAATTTGACAAAATTCTTATATGTTTACAGAATTTCGAGAATTTTTAACAAATTTTACCGTTTTCTCAAAACTTGTTAAGGGAAGGGGTACTTCGCCCAGACTCTACTGAGGTATCCGGCAAAAATGCCAGGGGTATTCCGGGCTGGAACCCGTTTCTACATCCCTGATAATATTGAATCAGGGGCTCCACTGTCTCAAGAATATAAAATAATCTAAGAGTTTGCCAAATCTATTGAATTCTTTGTAAATTATAGTTAAATTGTAGTCAGAATTATCGAATTAGAAATTAGAATGGGTCAAATTCTTTGATTACTAGTACCCTCCCGGACAAAGACTATAGCATTCAAATGATGAGGCAATACCCTGGTAGACTTTGCTAATTCTATATAAAAGCCGTGCAAAATGTTTATATAGAATTAGCAAAGTTTAAACTGCCAGACCTGGAAGAAAACCTACCAGGGTATTGTCTCATCATTTGGGTGCATTTAGTCTTTGTCTGGGAGGGTACTGGTAATCTAAGAATTTGACCCATTCTAATTTCCAATTCGATAATTTTATAATAAAATATAATAATAATAAAAACTTACACCAAATGCATAGAAACCAAAGACTAGAATAAAAAAGTTAATGAAATCACACAAAAACATAAGTGAATAGACGTCTCGAGTGATTCGATAGGGCGGGTGTAGAACACTGTGGAAGAAGTGACGAATCGGTTTTGTGAAAACTATTGCCCTATAATTAAAACAAATAAAGTTTAAAATTAAAGATTTTGTTTGTAAATGGAAACTGACGTCGACTTCAGAGCTGAGGCGCTGAACATATTATATATAACATTGAATCCATCAGACGATTCCTCTTTTGTATCTTCACTCGGACTCACTTCAGAGAACTGGTCCTCTGGGTCTTTGACCACTAACTCTATGTCTGATTTTACAATTTTATCCCCTTTTGTCTCACAAACTGTTAGTTCGTTTGGATGAATAGCATTGCTATTGAGTTCAGTCGAAGATTTTGTCTTTTTATCGATTTTGAGTTTTGCCGTATTGTCTGCCGAAGACGTTGTCTGATCTAAAGATAAAGAGTTTCTTCTTTCGGCGATTTCCATGAAAGCAGTGATTTCTGTTTCAGACAAATCCCAAAGACCTAAACTCTGGAATTCAAACATAATTTTGCAAAATATAATCGATTTAAACAAATATTTGCAATAAAAAGAATAATTACTTTAAGCATAAATCTATGGAAGAATAAGACGAGAAGTAGTGCCAAATCGAACTGAGCGTAATTGTCTGACTTCTCAATTCCCATAATTCGCGGCACATAGAAGGGAGTGATGTCTACTCTCTCACTCCAGGGCCAGAACTGGAACTGAAAGATGTATTTTATGACAACAATAACCTCTGTATAAGTGATGGCAGTTATCCAAAAGGCTTTTGAAGGTCTCGGCACAGATAGTGAGCCCCAGAGAAATGCAAACAATGGCAGAGGCAATGATAGGACTGATGCAGAGCTTAATTGATTCAGAACTATCATTATATAACACATCACTTCAGAGCGCGAGAGAATCGCATAGAATATGGACCTAAAGAACCTCATGTATACATTAGCTTTCAAGAACTCCGAGTCCTCTAATTCTGTTTCTGTCGGAACCAAAGCTCTGTTAATAATTTGAAAAATTAATGAATTGAATGAATATTTTATTGTTTAGCGGACACTAACTCATTAGAAATCATGTCTTTCTTTGGCTCTTCTATTACTTCTTTAGGTTTAGGGCGTTTCTTCCGTTGCAACTCATCCATAGAATCAATACTTTTAGTCTCTTTAGGAACAGTTGATTGCGATATCTTCGCAAGAGTTCTCTTCTTCCAATTGGTGTCCATAAAGTCATAGCGCGAACCATTAGTTTCTTCGATTACAAAAATTCTCTTCAAATATCTCTTTTCGACGGATAGTCTTCGGGCGACATATCTGTAATCGCGAGACAATGAGTTGAGTTTTGCGGTCAGACTTATGAGTGCGCTCTCAATAAACAATACGAATATTAAGAACCAGTTCTTTATTTTCGTTAATAACGACTCTTTTCTCTGTTGTCGTCCCTCTTCTTCGTCCTCTTCTTCTGCTTCAGATCCATCTTCAGATCCCCTGTCCAGAGGTTTGGAAGAATCTTTCATTTCTATTGGAAGACTAGAGGGTCGGGAACTGACAGATGTGGAAGCGATTGTTGTCACAGTTGTCGGCACAGAGGCGTCCGGATCTGTACGCTCTCTATCAAGTGATACAATGGCTGAGTCTTTACTCGATTCTCCTATGTCTGTCGCTGTTTCGGCCGATACTATTGTGGCCTCTGTTTCATCGATTTCTCCTTTCATTAGTTTAGCGCAAAACTAAATCAGAAGATATATAACTCTTTGAATATTATTTAATATTTACTAATTTATTATAAATTAATGTTGAAATCAATAATAAAATCTTATTTGAACTTTATTTAAATATACGGTAATTTCAAAAATAACTATAAATAAAATAAAATGTCTCATATCCTACTGCAGTGAATCCGTGAAGTTTAGCGATGTTTCGCATTTCGTCGCCCTCGGGATCTGGTATTAAAGACTTTCTGGGCTTTTCATTCAGATCAACCATCTCAGAGTCCGTATCGTCAAACATATAATAACCGCCCGAACGAACCGCTATTTCAATATAAAGTAAAATTTATTTTAGAAAACATTTGCGAAAATTTTAATATAAATCAAATTCGGGTCGAATTCTATTGATTTGTGCAAACATTTAATCAAATAACGAGTGAATTAATGCTAAGAGAAAAGTGCGAATAAGTGCGAAATGAGTGACACAGATATCACAATTACATGAGCCGTGAGATCGAGTCGAGGCCTGTCTTTTGAATGAGTGAACGCGAGAAGCAGTTTCACGAACTACTCGTTGCGGGACTTGTGTTCGGGTCGAAGATTGAAAGATCGACGAGACATCTGATTGACCCCCAGTAGTGGCTGCAAACCGAAGACCAGTAAACAAAGAGCCCATATTTGGATAGGGAGAGGGAGTGGGTGTCGGAGAAAAGACTGGGAAAGAGTCGTCGCCAACAGAAGAAGAAGATTTGAGACTAATTGAGGGGAAGGTAACGATAGAACTCCGGGCGTCTATCGATCTGATTGGACCCACTTTATACACTTCCAGATAACCGGGTTGTGGGGAAGTGGCCGATTGGGGCGATATAATGGTGGGCAGACTGGGAGTGGGGGAGTAGACAGTGGGCAAAGTGTGGGACAGGGCCTCTTCTGTTTCAGGCGTGTGAGTGAGAGTCGCCTCAGCCGTGGAATAGGGCGACACATCGTAGTCATAGACGTCTGTCAAATGTTTAGAGTTTAGACATAAGTACAACAAATAGAATACAGTTATCAAATAATGTAAACGTAGTCAACCAGTTCTGTCTTATAGTTGGCAGATATCCGGGTAATTGTTAGCAATTTTTCAAACTAACAACGAATAAATTTGAAATGACCTGTACTCAACACAATCGATAAACTTTTTGAAATAAAGTAAGATTTGTAAAGAACATGATTGCAGACTCGATTAAAAATGTTTAATTATTCTTGAAACATTAAGGGAGGATTTCTAAAATTGAAAACTGAAATAAATCACTAAATTGTCTGAAAATTTTCTCATGAAATACAATAAATTTTGAGATTAGATTTAAAGAAATAATATGTTTCTTCACTATTAGATAACTTATACTTCAATAAGATTAAAGTTTTGTTTTAATAAATCTCAAAAGAGAGGAGAGAAGACAGAGACAGAACTTATTGATAGCACTTATAAATATATAGAGAGTATAATATACTACAGTATATTATAGTCTTGAGAACAGAACAAATCACAGAATCACAACATTTATAAGAAATAATGTAATAATGAATGTCTTAACGACAACAATACATACAACACATGTAGTTTAAACCATTGCATGCATTCATACCCTGTTTGTGAGACTTAATACTCTTGGCCTTATCGGCGAACATCTTCTGTTGTGCGGCTTTGATTCGATCCATTTTTTGTTTGATTTTCTCCATCACTTCTTTTTCCGCCTGTTCCTGATCGGCCACTTCTTTAGCTTGAATTTCATGGATTAGTTCAGCTCCTCGTGAGGCCAACACCTGTTGTGCTTTGATTTCTCTAATTAAATGACTGAAATAATAGCTGCAAAATATTCGTTTCTGTATTATTAGGAAAGCAAAGCAAATGCTATCCCATAGGAGTCCGGCCTCATCGTAGGGCGCATTACATGTGCTTTTATTGTCAGAAACAGTAGGAATAATATTGTTCTGGTATTTGCCTAAACAAGCGATTCCAAGGAGTTGAACGACCCAACAGAAGTTGGAGTATAGACTACTTATATAAACACAGCCCACGATCTAAACCACCAAAAAAGTAATATTACGTTATATAAGAACTCAATAAACAAATCAATTTTTATATCCATTACCTGTAATATAGCTTTAATCAGTATAACAGCGGACGTGTAGGCGATTATTGTCTTCCAGAGACGAAAGACCACTTCAATAGGTTTCAAATAGAATTCGTTTCCATTCCATAGGAATATAAAACATCCCAAGACATACCCCAACGCAAAGAGACTGACTCTTGTAGTTCCGGCCAGAAAAACAACGGCTAATGTGATCCAAAAGAAACAGAAGAAAAACATTGATTTTATTGAATCCAGAACTGTGTGACCGAATGCAAAAAAGTCGGGAACGTTGTTGGTTGGGGTGGGGTTGGGCTCTAAGTGGGCCTCAATATTACTGCCGCCAATGCAGGACTCAGTCTTCTCTAATCTAAAGCATATGAGTTGACGACACGACAGCAAAAGTATTAAAAAGTCTAAATAGAGTTTTCCGACTTCGAGTGGATCTCTGAAATCGGGCAGAAATAGCCAATCCCTTAGCTTTGCGTTCATGTGATCCGAATCCCAGGGGTAGTCAATACAAAGTCCAGTCGGCATTCCGAGGCACAGGAAGTACTGAAGTGGAAGTACAACGACTAGAAAGCCGACGAAATAAGGCCACACTTTTTCGATGGTTTGGCGATTCATTAGCACAAGAAATATGAGCCAAAATGAATACAAAACACTGAATATGTCGTTACGCGAACCGATAGATATGGTTAAGAGTATGAAACAGATTTCAACTCCGAATTTGTAGAAACAATAGTTTATTAAAAACATTATTAAGCCTTTGAAGTCTCGATCCGCGTCTTTACGGCCGACACGAGGGAAGACAACACCAGTCGGTGGCAAACGTTCGCTACGTTTTAAGCGATAAACGTTTTGATATATTATGACAACTGTTCGGAGCACTAGTATTAGTATAAGTATTATGTATTCCTATATTCAGAAAAGTATTGCAAATATTCATTAAATAATTTCGAAATAATTTTCATTTATCTTTACTGTAATATAACTGAAAATATTGTCCGTCTTTTTGAATCCAATATATTCTCTATTATCGATAGTTGTGTTGAACGGAAACAATAAAGTGTTGTTTTCAGGCTTTTTGTGATATAATTATATGTTTAGTGATTAGTCAAAAGTCATAACAATTAATGATTTAATTAACAAAACAAAGCTTACAGTAGGTTCTGTGCAGTTAGTGCTCCAAACGATTTGTTGTGCGAATTGCAACTGAAACAACATTTTAAGTAATATCAAAATCCCGGCCCATAAGCCCAGTAAATGAGATATAATTCCTTCAAATTGTGTGAAAGGCATCACCAAAACCACTAATTATGTAAAAAATAAAATCTAAAAAACTTCGTATTCAATCAACCATATGCACAGGGCGTTCGACATGTATTCGTAAGTTCGAGTAAGTTTTTGAAAAATAAATGTTATTTAAAAAGTGACCCATGTTAAATGTCCTTTTCCAAGTACTCCTCAAGATTAAAAATTAGCTCAAATTTGGATTAAGTAGTGATTGACAGTATAATGGTCAGGGGCTAATTTCTCTCATTTCTGATAGAATATGATTTAAATTAATTGAATCTCCGCAGAACATACAGAATATTCTATGGAGAGATATAATGAAAATGAAAACAACTACGACTCAAATGAATTCTCGCAAATTAAGTCAAGAATATTTAGAATACAATATGCTTTCAAACTTATTAATACATGTTTAGTGCACTAATCGAATGGATTGCTGTAATTAATGATTACCTAAAATAACAAATACGGTATTCATGGCTGAGATCTAAAAAATAATTAGTTTTAATGAGAAATAATTTTTGAGACTAAGATAAAACGATATAAAAATATATAATTTATGTTATGTAGGAGTTGTACCCAAATCAACCTGTTTCACAACAATTCATAGTGAGTTAAATTTGGTTGAAATTATTCAATATTTATCGAGGTTACCTAAACTAATATAACTTAGTTTAACATAAGTTAAATAATTTCTATTAATTTGTTGTTATAAATAACAAAATAACAGGATGAAATTCCACAACGATGAATTGTCCTGTCTTTTACATACGTATACCACTCACATAATTTAGAATATTGAAATGAAATTATTTTCTTTCATTAAAGTTTATCATTCATTTCGGGCATATGACCAGCGCCAGGATCTAAATCTACACAGCACTGAACTCGTCTTTGTAAAAGTTTTATAAATATGCCCAGATAATATCAAGGTTGCTAAGAAAAATTGGGCCAAACATTAGAGTTAATAACTTCTATAATATTCGCTCGGTAGAGGAGTTTTGGACATATGGACTAAAAAATAGAAAATCTTGCACAAATATATATATATTGGGTTTTCCCAGGGAACAGAGAGGCCAAAGAAGCATGTTAAAGTTGAGATATCGACGAATTAATCAATTCAGGGTACTTTACACATATTTTAGAAGGTCGGTGAAAGAAGGGTATTTTAATTATTTTCAGGATTTTAAGGGGGGGAGAGGGTTGAAGACATCAAATTTCATTAAGAGATTACAAATTTTCGAAATCGAGAGAAGGGATACCAAAATACTCCCCCTGATTCATTTCCTTAAATGATGTGTAAAGTATCTTAATTATTTCGTCGATATCTCAACTTTAACATGCTTCTTTGGCTTCTCTAATCTCTAGGAAACCCAAATATATATATTTGTGCAAGATTAACTTCATATTTTTCGATTTTTTGGTCCATATGTCCAAAACTCCTCTCCCGAGGGGAATATTATAGAAGTTATTAAAAATGCTAAACAAAACAGTTCTCTATTTCATACGAATTTGATGTCTGCAAATGAACTGGTGGTACAACTCCTGGTAAACACAATTACTTACGTCAGAGATGGCAACAAAAACAGCACAGAATAGAATAGCTTTAATGAGATGTATCTCTAATAGTCTCCAAATGACTTCAGAGCTCACATCGACCATAGGTTCGAGTTTATGCCACAACATCTCTAAAATTTCTTTAATTTCATCCAAACTTGACTTATACTCATTGTTTTGTTCGTTTTTAGACTCGGGTCTCGAGTGTTGGTCTTTGGAAAGACTGCATTGTTTTTGATGTCTGAGCGGTGAGTCCTGATTAGGCGTTGCAAACGATGAACCGCTCGAAGACTTATTGCCGTCAGAACTGGTCGAAGGCTTTTTGGCCGACTTTACGGTATTAGGAGTTGACGTGTCGTTCGAAGATTGGCTCTGAAGCTCAATTTCAAGTTTGATGTCATTCGTATTGTTATCATTGGGTGTCTGTGCGGCCATTGATTGAGTGGTTGTACTCGTCGGGGATGTCGTCGACGACTGCTTCTGGAAATCACTGAATTCAAGAAAGTTTTTGTGCAGGAAATGGACCTGAATTATGGTTATGATCAGGAAGAAGGTGGGGGTGAATAGCTCTTTGAACAGAACCCAAGCGTCGTGATCGTACACCTGAAGACCCAGATCGGCCTGACTGGGGCACAAACAACAAGTCATTGTATTAGAAATGAAGTGAAAAACAAATCATCAAAACATTAAACATTCATTGCATTAGAATTAAAGGTCAATAAAGTAATCAATTCTTTTATTTTCTGTTATTTTTCTTCAAATAAACCATAGCCTAACTGTCCTCAACATAATCGGTCACTCGTGTAACCGGAGATTCGAGTCATTAGAAGATTTATATCATTCTTAATAATGTTTGATAAAGATTTGATAGAAAGTACTGTATTTTCGACTAAAGTTAGTATTTTTATGGGATTGTATTGAATGCAACTTATATTCCATTATTAGACACAAGATTTGCACTAATTTTTGTTAAATTAATTATTAAGCATACAATTACAGCTCTAAAACTATTGATTTAAACTATAAATTCCAGAATTGGCTTAAATTCATATAAGGCTTATTAGATGTCGTTTTTGAGAGAAATTAAAAAACCAATTCATCCAATCGCACACAAGAGCCCCTAATATAACCAATATGCTGTTGTTACAGTATATTATATTGCGTTATCACATTGTATTGGGCGCTCTTGTGTGCGATTGGATGAATGGTTTTTTAATTTCTCTCAAAAACGACATCTAATAAGCCTTATATGAATTTAAACCAATTCCGGAATTTATAGTTTATATCCTAAAGCGCTTTATTTTAAAATATTGAATTGTTATACAGTTGAGGTCTATTTTTGGACACTGCTCTGTGCAGAGTAATTAGTGTCCAAAAATGGACATAATATAAGAAACTTCACAAAATCCTTAATTATTCATTTTAAAGTGTTGTTTTGGTATAGAAATTGTAGTAGAGTAAATTAAATTGTTCATAGGGTAAACTATTTTTTTTTCTTCAATAAATATTCGTAGGGGATATTCGAGCCTGAACATTTATTATTGGGAAAGGCTTTAAAATTTTATTAAATCTTGAAAATAATTTTTGAATTAATTTGTTAGCACTACTATATGTTAAAGGATTTATCATATATTTGTAGAATTCTTGAGGATTATAGAATTTTTGTAGATTTCTGTTGAATTGAGTCATTTATCATTTTGCGATGGCTCTTTTGAATTTTTCCTAGTTCTAAATCATCAATTTGGCCTCCCTTTGGCTTAGTTGAAAAACTACTCCCATTAATAATTTCAAGTGTGCGCACTCCTCTTTTGAATATGTTGAAGGTCTAAAGCGACAGGAGTATTTTTTTCGAGAGGGTGTTTATTTATATTTTTTTATTACAAAACTTATTTGAAAAGATTGAAATATTTCCTAATGACATTCGGCTGCTGACACATAGGTTGAGGTTATGCTAACTGCACAAAATGTTTAATAGTATTTTTGAATTATAGGGCTTTAATTATGCAA
This sequence comes from Liacarus xylariae, assembly GCA_034693365.1. Classification (NCBI taxonomy): domain Eukaryota; kingdom Metazoa; phylum Arthropoda; class Arachnida; order Sarcoptiformes; family Liacaridae; genus Liacarus; species Liacarus xylariae. Next base: position 7,117 of record JAQFXN010000134.1, on the reverse strand, counting down.
AGTATAAGGTTAAGCAGAATTTAAATGACCTAATTTAAATATCCTAAATTGTTACTTTTTTTAAAATTTTATGATATTCAAATACAAATATGTTTAAAACTATATTATTTATTAAATATTTTCTCAATATAAATTTTATATTTTCCCGAGTTGACTTTTTATTGAAAAATTCATATTAAAATTTTATCTTAAACGATGTAATTAGTAATGTATCTGTATAATTATAATGTACCTAGTCTAGTTAATTATATCATTGTATCGCTGCCAAGGTCGACCGGGTCAGAGGAAAGTATAGGGGTGGATATTTTGAGATAATTTCCTTAAAATGCCAGGAGGTATACCAAATCACAAAATTTGAAATATGCACAGGGGAAAGGGGGGGTAGGGTAAAAATAAAAAGTTTCCTGTATTGCAAGAAGTCACCGATGAGTATTTTACAAAATCTCAAACTCATGAATTTATTTAGGCTATACCCCCTTTGGCGTCCCTTGCATTATATTAATCTTTGAATAACTACATGTTGAATTTATTAGCAAAATATTTCACAATTCAATAAAAAAAATTCAATTTTGCTAATTAGAAAAATTTGATTTTAAGGTCTCAAATTTGGAAATAACCTCATATAAATTCAGTTAAAATACCTTGCATGATAAGTCACTAGTATTCAAAATCAACTACAGTACTCAGCGGTGTATTATGGGCTTATGCTTCGTCATTGCATTCAGAGCCAACTTTACAAGCTCGAGATTTTAAACATTACTAGTTTACTAGTATTTGACTTATTAGTAATGATTTAAAAGGTTATTATGACTCTAAAATGTGGGCCATTCCAATTTTGGCCCTCTCGCCAGTGGTAGAAATATATCGAAATATGTATTGAAAATACATTTCACAATCACAGTGAAAAATTGTAATTCTATAAGTTAGGAGAAAATAAAGTTATATATAATCAAAGAATATGCTAAAAAATAAAGAAAGATAATTAATATTCAATAATAAAATTTTTGCATTTACATGAATAATTAAAAAATTAACATAAAACTAAAAAGAGGGTTAGATGCCTTATGAGGATATTTTGAAAATAAAGAAAAATCAGTATTAAAAATATTGCATAAACATGAAGGTTTAAAAGAAATTCATATGCCTTATAAATACATGTTTACAATAAAATGAATTTATAATTGCAAATAGGGGTATATATTGTGTTGAAATTTAAGATATCATATAAAATATTATATGCAAAAAAAATGAAATTAACTATTTTATGTTTAAGTCTTTATTCATTAATTTTGATATTGTCTGTAATATCTGAAAGTCAGAATATAGTTCAAAGTGAAATCTTTTCATATTCAAAATATGAGATATGTAAGAAAATATTTGAAAATTTAAAACTATATGAATTTTTAAGAGGTACATCAATAGTACCTCAAGCACATATTAAGCGTAAAAAACGACTTGTTGAATATTTTGGAAGTCATCAAATATATGAATCAAAAAACGGAGATTTGATAGATTACTTATCAAATTTAGCTAGTAAATATGATAAATTTATTAAATGTGCTGACACTATAGTATTGATGTATCATGGAGATGACAGAGATGAAACATCATCTGAAATTGCAACAATCCCAGAAGCGTAAGTCGTATTCTTTATTTGATATATGTTAATTCTATCTACGCAAAAAACTAAACTCTAGTGATTCGAATGACAATGAAGAATGTAGAGATGATTCAGAAGTGGATAATGAAACTTGTGATGCAAATCAAATTGATGATTTTCTATTAAACTCTACACTCTATAGAGAAATAAGAGAATTAAGGATTTAGAAGCGTATCAAATGTTCAAAGAAAGATGGTTAAGCTATATTTATAAATATCAAACAAATATTCTTGCTATTGAAACAGTAAGCGATCCAAAGGTCAAGAATTGGTTCGAATATTTAATTGATGAGTCAAATCCTGCAAATTCAAGATACCGCTGTGGTGTATGCTATCGCTACGGAGACAAGTTAAAGCTTAATCCACGAGTTAATCAAGCAGATATCATTAAAGAGACTGGTACTAAAAATTATGCTGCACTAAACAACCATGCGAAAAATCCTATTCATAGGAAAGTAATTGCTTGGGTTGAAACAGTCATTAACAATGCAGATCCAAATCCTATGTCTATTTTAGAAACAACTGCTTTTTTCGCCAAAACAGTTTACACAATGATTTTATTAAATAGTCCATTTTCTCGTATTAATCATCTATGTGATTATAACAAATCTAATAATTTGGAACAGAGTTTAAAACAATTTAATTCCAGAGGGGCGCGTAACATGCGAGCATTGATAAGTATAATGATTCATGAAGATCTAATTAAAGATATAAAGATAATCCAGAATCCATTGTCTATTATTTTAGATACAGGAACAGATAGAATGAGAAATAATTTTCTTATTTGCTATTTCTCATTCATGAGGGAAGATGTCTTGTACCGCATCATGAAAGTAGATTCACATGGGAATGCAGAATCATTATTCAAACTTTTAATTAATAACTTTATAAAATCTGGCATTAATGATATAATTAGCAATATATAACTTGTAAAATCATACGAAGTAACATATGCAAACTTGATTGACAAAGAAAAGGATGCATCCTTTCCTGTTAAAGATAGACTGAGGGCAAAGAGTTTGTTCGTTCAAATGCAAAACAATTTCTTTATATTTCTTATTAGATGTTTTGGAACCAATTTTTGATCTATTTAACTTCAAGAATGAAGAAATAAATCAAAATGCTTCATTTTAAACATATTTTAACGGAAATCGCTTCATCGAACGAGTATATTCAACATAAAATGATAATTTTAATGATTTTTTGAACTTTTTTCTTGTTTAATTTTATTCATGATTGGCACAATATCGAGAGAAAATTAATAAAAACAATATTATCTTTACCATTGGCAAGTGCTGAAGCTGAAAGAGGGTAACATTCATTATTATTTTTATTTGTTCTAAAATAATACTTAACCTAGGTTTTCCGCTATGAATTTCGTTAAGGATCGTTTCCGTGGCAGAATGCTGCCCGAAACGTTAGACCATATTTTAAATATCCGTATTAATGGACCTTCAGAATTAACAAGTTTTAATTCATTTGGAGCTGCAGAAAGATGGGTTAAGCAATATGAGATTCCTGAAGATATATCAAGTTACTAACATTTAAGATTTTTCAATAAGAATTAATTTATCTATAAATTTTCCTATTAGACCCCCAAAAAAAGAGGAAAATGAATTCAGCTCCTATTATGAGTTCAACAGTTTCTACTACTCCAACTGCAATTCATCATGATAAACTCAGAGAATAATTCATGAAGATAACATGCTATTTCGTGCATATATTTTTACGCTATTTCGGTATATCGGAACAATATAAATTTGAATGATGAATGGTGTCAATATATAATCTATTGTATCATTCTCATAAATAGTAATTGCAAATATAAAGGCATTTTACTTAATATAAGTATTAGATATATTAATAAACAATTAAATAATCCAATAAACAAAACTAATCTTCAGTTTATATTTTTGTGCTTTCTTATAAAGTAAATTCAAAAAAATATACACCTATATTTTAATATTAAACCTAAAGTCAAATTAAGTGCTAATCCTAGAGATAAGGGTGAAAATTGGTCTGACCAATATTTTATATTCAATACAACTTCTAATTTATTAAATCAAAAATACTAGTGATGGCCTTTCACCCCTTAAAGACACTTTTCCTAAATCCCAAGCATAAGCCCATAATGAATCGCTGACAGTACTAGAAATTTTGTGCAGTTAGCAATGCTTTATCCTGTGCGCCAGTAGCCGAATATCATGTCACTACTTACATGTAATGAATTTGACAATATTTCAAAGCCGCCACTTCATAAAAATATACTATGTTTGAAGGGGTTTCTGGTGGAGATCCTACAGGCGTGCCCTACCAAAACGCATTATACTCTTTAAGTTGAACAAAATTTATTACCACCATTTATATCGAGCTTGGCTACCCTTTAATTTTCCAAGTCTAATTTGACAATACTATTTTTGAAGTAATACACATTTGGAATAAGTGTCCAAAAATGGTCTGAATTTTGCATTGCTTTATTTGTAAATGGTTCAATAATGAGTGTCTAAAAAAGGAAAGTGTCCAAAAATCGACTATTTGTGTACCAAAAGTGTCTATGTGAATGGCTTTTGGCTTCTTAAACTAGTGTCCAAAAATGGTGCTTTCCACGAATGGACCTCGACTGTATGTATCACTTGATCCAATCAGACATCGGGAAGTAACCAAAATAATTTCCTATGTTGAATTTCTTTTATGGAGGCTCAATGTTAAATTTTTAAAAGTAATACCGCCAAATTTTTAAGAATAAAATCAATTCAAATGGACCGGATTGGTACTACTCATGATAAACTACAAGTCGTCGTGTATCAAATGGCACCAAAATACCTGACTCGGTGTCCAAGTTCATTATTGAAGAATATTTACAAATGCAGTGAAGCTACTGATATGGGAATTTTGGAGTTTTATTTCATATAACCGGATAATCACTTCGGGATTTTTTAATCAAGTTGAATTAGTAAACAATTGTAGAAAATTCTAGAAAAAATACTTCAATTGTGTATGATCAATTAATTGTCATGTTATCTAACAAATTATTGTAAATATGTCTATGATCTTCGCTTTCCGACATTCCTCTGACCTGACCTACCTTTCACATCTTCTATAGCATTAGCATGAGATAAGCTGCCCCACCCCCACACTTACACACAAGTTAATAGAAACTAATATGAACTTATGGATGCGCATTATAAAAATTATTGATACAAAATCAGTTTATATATGCTTATATAATTCAATGGGAGAGGAGTCTATGATAAACCTATGGGATGTGAACCTATAATCCCAGTAGAACTAATGGGAGGAGAGTATAATACTATGGGATAGGACCTTCCAATGAGAATGGAATTTTTTCAAGAGTAAAATAAGATTATATCAGGGATGCGCAGGGAGTACAGCCCGGAATTCCACCGCACTGGTTGCTTGATACCCCTTAGGTCGCTCGCGAGGTACCCCTATAGCAACTTTGAGAAATTTCGGAATATTTTGTGATAACCCCTGTCTTCACCAAGAACCATTACCCCGTGACAACATGTGACGTTCTACGCTTCTCTGTGCTCTTCTGTCTCTCATAAGTGTTTTGAACCCAAATAATTTTTTCCCACAAAAGTAGCTTCACTACATTTTTTGAAAATTCATTGTTTCCATTTTCTTCAATAATTTTGGGCAAAAAATCGAGTTACATCACGTTGGATTCAGCTCAACTTGTTTTGTGACCATTATTGTCCATTTCCACATCTAAACACCTTCTTTATACCAAATAAATATAAAAAGTAAAATCAAACTCCCAATTGTGTATTGCAGTCAAGTATTTAAGGCTATATTTTTGGGTTGCATTAAGTTTTTGTCTTTAAAACTCATTTGAATTGTTATTAATAGATAAGACTAAATCAAGAAATGGAAAAAAGCTTAAGAATAGCACAGGAATTATCAAATTTAATCATATATTGTAGGGCCGTTCAGTTCGCCCCCGAAAGTGAGTACTTTATTTAAGTGTAAGTCGTAACTTAGCTCAGGCACAATTGGAAAGTTGACCAATACTTTGGTATATATCAGAGGCTTTTGGATTCTACGGAATCTTTCGGAAACCAATGTCTGGAAACAGATTTTAAATCATTATTTCAAATATTTATATAAACAAATGAAAGTTCACTATTGCTGGCATCAAATTACTGCTCCCTCTTCTCAAGTGTTAGGATATGAACTGAATTCCACTCATTGTGGTTATAGTTCTCACTGACGAAGGATTCCGTGGAATCCGAAAGCCTCTGCTGTATACCAAAGTATTGGTCAACTGCCCAATTGTGCCTGAGCTAAGTTACGACTTACTCTTAAATTATTTTTACAATCATTTTGTACTGATTTATCTTAAATTGAAAGGAATCGGGAATTTCACAGAAATGTCTTCATTTCCCGAATCAAAAGTAGAGAAATGGTTGAACTCTTCGAACTGTCGTTTTCTCGTTAAATATAATGAAACCCAATTCACTCGCATTTATCCAAAGGGCGGTCGAATTGATTCATCGAATTACGACCCAATGAAGATGTGGTTATGCGGTATACAAATGGCAGCCCTTAACTATCAAACCCCCGACAGAGCCATGCAATTGAATTGCTCTAAGTTTAGACAAAATGGCAAAAGTGGTTATGTCTTAAGAAGTGATTTCATGTTTGACGAACACTTCAATCCTTATGATAGAAATACACTTAAAGGCATCGAACCCTTGACTTTAACCGTTAAAGTTAGACCTCTTTAGACATCTTAAGACATATTTATAAAACAAATAATTGAATTTTTAATTCAAACTCAGGTAATGGCAGCGCGACATCTCATGAAGTCTGGCAGAGGTCTAATCAGTCCTTTTGTTGAGGTGGAGGTCGTGGGCACCGAATACGACGCCAACAAATTTAAAACCAATAGTATTCGTAAGTCATTGCAACTGATATTTAATGATTGACTGATTGGGCAAAACTTGATTTTTCAGCCGATAATGGGTTTAATCCGATTTGGAACGAGACATTTGTATTTGATATTTGTTGTCCAGATTTAGCTCTTTTAAGATTTGTTGTATACGATGAAGACATGTTTGGAGATCCAAACTTTTTAGGCCACGGCACCTATCCTATCAACTGTTTGCGCACAGGTATGTAACTTAAATTTATTAATTTATTGGTTAAACAATTTTATTGGATTCATTCAAAATTGTAAAATAGGTTACAGAAGTGTTCCGCTTAAGAACGACTACAGCGAAGAACTTGAATTGGCGTCTATTCTGGTGTATATCAACATTAGGACTGTTCGGGTATTTAATTATAGTTTAATTAATTTATATTTTGTTTCAAATAACTAATGGATTATTGATTACTAAAGCATTCGGAAAAAGGGGATTATAATATTGTATTCTTGTCTCGTTCAGTTTAGCAAGAATGAAAAGTGAACGAGAGCCTGAATTGTGAATTTAGA